>CM033643.1:27927808-27992203 GCA_019512145.1 Engystomops pustulosus | reverse complement strand
GTTCTTAGAATTGCTGTTTAGGGGAATGTAGCCTAAGTAGACAAGGGCTTTGATAGGCGAAAAAAAAGCCCCTATAAAATCTTAAATCCTCGCCTTTCAGTCGGATCACGCCATCTCCCTTCCGACCATCATCCCAAAGATCCAACTAAACCACATATATTTTTAATAAAACAACTTAACTGGCAAGTACATAAAAAACTACGACAGCAGCCTTTAATCTACTACTGTTCACTGCCGCTCCATACCATGGTCCCCTTATCAACGAGCTGTGTAGCCAGAATTTGGTTGTTTTTCACTGCTTCCACATCAAACTGTTAACTTGTCGCCACCCTGCGTGTGATCCACAAAATAACGGCAAACTTTTATCATTTACCATATTATTTCAGCGCTTCTGCGCGTCTGTTTGACATTCCCTCCACCCGCCAGAACCCAAACTTATAAGAACGCTACTACACTTGATCTTTACAAAAGTTTCTTAGAAGTGCTGTTTGGGGAGTAGCCTAGAGACAGGGGCTTGGATTGCGAAAGCTCGCCTGGCAGCGGAGCGCCAGCTCCATCCCAAGATCCAACTAACAAGTAGTTTTAACTGCAGCACCTTAATCTACTACTAGTTTCACTGCCCTCCATACATGGTCCCCTTATCAAACGAGCTTGTCAGGCAAATTTTGGGCTTTTTCATGCTTCCTCATCAAACTTGTTAACTTTGTCGCCACCTGCTGTGTAATTCACAAATACTGGCAACTTTTATCATTTACCGATATTATTTGAGCGCTCTTGCTCACATCCTTGGTCTCTCTGTCTCTGCCCTTGGTTTTAAGCCTGGTCCATTTGGGGTATGTTGCCAGACACTCTCTAGCCTGCCGCTGCTGCCGCTGCCTCTGCATAGTCCCCTATAGTGTCAGGGTCATTTATTGATGTTTTAGATGCTATCTAGCTCATTCGGTCACTCTGTCATTGCCATGCTGTGCCCATATTTTGGCATAATGTTGACTGATTAAGCAGCTCAGAGAGGCATCCATGCATGCTGCCCCTGCTGTTTCTGTCCATTTCCGTGTGTTTCCATCCTTTTCTGAGGTTCCCGGTGCTTGGCCAAGCTTCCTGTGCAGATCTTGGTCCCCTTGAAAAATGCTCGAGTCTCCCATTGACTCAATGGGGCTCGTTATTCGAGACGAGCACTCGAGCATCGGGAAAAGTTCGTCTCGAATACGAGTACCCGAGCATTTTAGTCTCGCTCATCTCTAGTTAGATGTGGAGTATTTGCTGCACACAATTTTTCCAGGGACCATGGTTTCGGTCCAGAAAAAAAAAGGGTTGCGCCCAGTTCCCCGAATCACAAAAGAGTTGAGGATGACTGCTTATGTACTACAACTGTAAAGTATAAAAAGCAACTGCACTCGCCAAATTTTTACAAACATGCGGTTCCTGTCGCTCATTGCCCTGAGCTGGAGTCTACATACCGGAAGTGACCACCATATTGGGAATAGCTGAATCTTAATTAATGTTAACCCTTAACGCGCTCGGCCGTAGCTAGCTCTACGGCTGTATGAAGAGGGCTCACGGGCTGGCCCTGTTCAACACAGGTGGTGTTGTGGCAGATGCAGCAAACCCCACCGCTATAACCAAGCACCGACCGCGGCTATAACCCTTACAACCGCCGGCAAAGCTGGCTGCGGCATTAAAATGGGACGTTCTTCGAATGTCGCTACCCCAAACGTCATCGGGGGCGGCGATCGGTGCCATGACAGCCCCGGGTCTTCGTCAGACCCAAGGCTGAATGGTTTCTGAAGATTCTTACTGGCTCATTGTAATGAATCCTATGCAAAACGCCATATACTGCAATACAGTCAGGAATAGGTTAATGTACCAGAGGGTTCAAGAAAATAGTGAAAAAAAAAAGTTTACAAAATGTAAAAAATTATAAAAATTAAAAATTCAAATTCACTCCCTTTCGCTAGAGCTGATAAAAACATAATAAATCACAAAAACATTAGGTGATCACCGAACGTCCAAATGCCCGATCTTTCAAATATAAAATGGGTTATTACCGGGGGTGACCTCCAAAATGGGAAATGTTGCCAAATGTCCAAAACCGAATCTTACACCTTTTACATGACATAAAAATTTTATTAAAAAGTGATCAAGAAGTCGCACAGACCTCAAATGGTAGCAAGATACCAATTTCGCAAAAAAAAATGACACATCACAGAGCGCCATACACCTAAAAAAAATTAAAAAAACGTTATTAGTGTAGAGATGGCAACATTTTTTTTCTTTTTCATACACATTCGTTAATTTTTGAAATGTATTAAGAACACAATAAAACCTGTATAATTTGAATCACCTTGATCGTACCGAACCAAAGAATAAAGTAAGGGTTTTATTTGGACGCGCACGTCAACAGTCGTTAAAAACTGAGCCCCAAGACGTGACACACATGTGTTTTTTTTTCTATATTTTTACATTTGGATTTTTTCAGCTTCCCCAGTACATTGGCATGGAATAATAAATAACACTGATGGAAAAGTAACAATTGTTTCACAAAATAAGCCCACACAGCTCTGTACACGGAAAGATGAAAAGTTTGGTATTTTTGAAGGTGGATAGCGAGAAATGAGCGAAAAAAACTCTGCGTCCTAAGGGGTTAAATATAACCAGATATATCTCGGCTAGAAAGAGAGAGCAGCCGGATACACGTTTGTTGGAATTTTGAGTTGGGTCTCATCCAACTTTATTCTTTTGGTTGTATGATCACAAGAATCCAAATTATATAGATTTAATCAGGTTTAAATAGATTAAATCTTTTGTACAAAAAAAAAATTGCCATTTTGCCAAATTCTGATGCCATACTTTTTCACCTTTTGTGTACAGACCCTATGCAAGGTCTGCATTTTTGAGGTTCATGCTGACATTTTATTTTATATCAATTTGGGACTAATGTTTGCAGGTGAAAGCAGTTTGCACATGTACTTATGTGTAAATTGCACCTGAAAACTGGTGTCAGCTAGTTTTAGAAATGTGGGGAGCTTCATTGTAGCTGTGAATTCGGCAATATGTTTTATTATTTATTATGGAAAAAAAAATATTTTGGGAAAGTCAGTCCTATCACCAAAATAAACATTTACCATATGTCATATTTTACCATGGCATCAAGATTTATAGGCAGCACGGTGGCTGAGTGAGTAGCACACTGCCTTGCAGCACTGGGGGTCCTGGTTCGAATCCCCCAGGTCAACATCTGCAAAGAGTTTGTATGTTTCTCCCGTGTTTGCGTGGGTTTCCTCCGGTACTCCGGTTTCCTCCCACACTTCAAAACATACTGTTAGATTGTGAGCCCATGGGGACAGGGACCAATTTGACATGCTTTGTGCAGCGCTGCGTAATCTGTGTGCGCTATATAAATAAAGACTTATTATTATTTTTTCGGATGTTAGGAGGCTTAGACCTTAGGAGCAAATTTTTTGATTTTCACAAAAATCGTCAAACCTATTTTGTAGGGCTAATTTATTTAGAAGTGACTTTATAAGCTTTATGCCCCCAAAAAAAAACACAAATGACACCATTTTAGAAAACTGTGCCCCTCAACATATTCAAACCTTTGGGAAGTTTGTTACCCTTTGAGCACTTCTGAGGTGTGAAAAATAAATGGAAGTGAAATTAGGGAATTTTTTTTTATATACAATATACAAACGGTTTAATTCAGTGAGCACTAAAATTTTCACCTTCACAATGGGGCACATTTACAGGGTCCGAACGCCGCACTTTCTCGGGTTTCCCGAATGTTTACCATTTTGCGCCGAGATGCCCCGGCTTTTTGGATTGATTGTGGCACACCAGCATTCATGCCACAGAAATGGGGGGGGGGGCTGTCGGACCCCGACGGATTCGGGCAAACCCGGAATTTAAAAAAGGATTGTATCACAAGATCAAGCACTCACATGCACCAGAAAGAAGCCAAGTGAAACTCCGGGACCTCCAATAGGGACATTTACTATCCGTTCCTGTCGTCAATCCAGTGGCACGTTCTCCGAAGAGGGATTCGGGTTTCTTCCGTCGATTCACTAGGTGTGCCGCCCGAGTGTGCCACCAGGTTGTCGCGATCCGCCTAGGTCCGCCGAGTTCCACCACGGAGTTCACCATCCTCTCTGCCCGTGCATGTAAGTGGGGTCAAGCGACACATTTATTTAATTACCGCGATTTTTTCCGAATCCCTCGGTTTTCCGATGAAAGTACCCCATTTTTTCGTTGCATGCAAGCCAGGCCCCGATCACACAATCGATTCGCGTGCGCCAAAATGGTAAAAAATTCGGAAAACCCGCCGGAAAAACGTAATTTGGACCCTTAGTAAATGTGCCCCAGCGCGTCGTTTCTCCGACAGAGCTTCGAGGGTCTTCCGGTCTTATTCATGAGTCTGCGGCCGATGTCCACCAGGTGTCGCTGCTGCGCCAAGGTCTGCCGAGTTGCGTCGGAGTTCACTGATCTCTTCATGGGCGTGTAAGATGGACGGTGCAGGCAGTTTTTCTTTTCTCTTAAAAGTGGCCGGTTTTATCAATCTGTCGGGTTTTTTTTTCGACCACGGCCCCCGATTCCGTCGCGTACATTCCACATCGCCGAATCGCCACAATCCGATCGCCGTCGCAAAAATCCCGGGGCAAATCAGGAAAATCGGCGCAAATCGGAAATATTCGGTAACACGACGGGAAAAACGAATCGGGCCACTTAGTAAATGACCCCTATGTGTTGAAAAAGGAAAATGCATTTTAACACTTTTGGTGAGTTGCCTTCTGAGTATGCCAATACCCTTTTTGTCAAGGGATAATGCTCTTGGGGGGGGGGGGCAACAGCGCTGTTCCAATTTTGGAGGACAAAATAAGACAGAAATACTTTTCATGGTCAGGATGCATTTGGAGAACGTTTGTGGTATCTAAACAGAGGGGGACCCCAACAAGTCACCCTTTGTAAAGTCATCCCTTGGAGAATTTAGCAAGATGTAATGTGTATATTTTCCAATACATGTATGATCCAAAATGGATGAAAATTTCCAAAAAAGGCATTTTACCCCAAATTTTTCTAAGCCCAATGGATAACAGATTAAAAAAACCCAACATGTGTAAAACTATTCTCCCAGACAAAGAATTGCCCTTCACACCGATGTGCTATAAAAATGTTGTATGGGTACACAGTAGGGCTCAGAGGGAAAGATGGTCGTTGGCCTTTTTGAAGGCAAATTTGACAGAAATATCGTTATACATGTGTCAGGAGGATGCATTTGGAGAGCCCTAGTGGTACAAAACAGTGGAGAACCCCACAAAGTGATTTTGAAAATGACAAACCCGTGGAGACTTTTACCAGGTGTTTAATATGTGCATTTTTAATCTACAGGTGTAGACCAATCAGAGGCCCAAAAAATAAATGATGGTGAAAACTTAAAAGTCAACCTTGTCCTCTAATTTGGCGAAGCCACAAGAATGAAAGGTGAAACAATAACAAAAAAGTATAGAAAACTATTCTCCACCATCGCCCCACAAAAGCTTCGACGGGGGACACACTAGAGGGAAATAGAGGTGTTGCTGTATAGAAGCCAAATTTTACAGAAATCATTTACATGTGTCGGATGCATCTGGAAGTCCTAGTGGTACAAACAAACAAGGCAATCCCCAATATCACCCCAATTTGGAAAATACAGGCAGTCCCGTGTTATGTACAGGATAGGTTCTTAGGTTTGTTTTAAGTTGAGAATTGTTCTATAGTCGGAACGGTATATTTTTATATTGTCACTCCAGACTATTTTTTTTTGTCCATATCACAATTGGGTTTTCAATTGTTGTGTGTCATGAGGACCAATGATTATCAATAAAGCTCACTAAGACAACTTTAGAGATGCTAATGCAGTCTGGGAGTAAAGTAAATCATCTATAGATCTTCATACCAGAGGTACACAGTGGGCAGAGCAGGTAGTCTGTAGAGTAGTGTCCTTAAGTCGGGGGCGGCCTGATACCCTTGGAGATTTGGGAAGTGGTAAATATAGAATACTATGTGTGTGTGCTATATAACCTCTGGAAATGAGGGACTGGAAACGTTATCCACATAGAGGTGGTAAGCCAATTATGTCAGGCAGTTGGGTGCACCAGGTCGTTACTAAGGGCAGAAGCCATAGCTCTGTTATGGTGCCCACTTGTCAGGGGTCCCAGACATCTGGTTCTGGCTTTTTATATGCTGTATGTGTGTAGTTGTGCTTTGCTCTAAATGTTAAGCAAATGTGTATGTCAGTGTATAAGATCATCTGTGTATCTGGTTCTGTATGTATATAAGTGTATCTAACTGTATGTATATTGTGTAGGGGTTTGTGTGGAACCCCATTCAGAAGTTGGTGTGGGCCCTGCCTTTCCTTGTTACGACGCCACTGGTTGCACCAGTCCCACACAGCTTCCCACAACTCCTATCCTCGGACAGGGTGGCATTCTTTGGGCTATTTGTGTGGCGTTTACCTCATATGATGGAGAGAATAAAGTTGTGCTCATAAAATAACTTATTTGTCTGGAATAGTTGTATATAAAGAATAAACGTTTATTAACATTCAAATAAAAAACTTAGTGGTCACGCTCTCAGAATACATGTTAAAACTATAATATCAGGACTTACTTGTAATAGGTGAACTTTACAAAAAAAACCGTAAAAAGTACCCAAACATTGTAACCCCCGCTCACCCATGGTCCATAACACCTACCAAAAAAAAAGGCAAGAGTACATAATACCATAGTCCATATAAGTAAAAAGTCAATACTTTAATAATCATGTGCTACAATAAAAAATTACAACAAATCTTAATACATTTCACACGAGACATAGTCAGAATATACCACAAACAATAACTGATAAAAATGGTGGACACCCAAGCTTCACACAGCTGGACCGACCTAACTGGTGCCAGCATACTGAATGTGACAATACCATTTAACATGTCCCAAAATGTGATAATACCCCCACAAAATAAGCTATAAATGAGCAAAATGTCCTAGTAACCAACAAGACAAGAGGGTAATAACGTACAGGACGGTCTATTGGATACCAGTGTAAAAGTAGCTTAAGGGGTATTTCCAGGAAAAAAAATTCAGCATAATTCATATACAAATGGTCACTCAAATTAAGCTTATTATAATTTAGTTGTTATTTACAATGTTTGCTCCTCTAGTCATAAATGCTGGTGACATGACTGTAATGAAGAATTAACATGCTCTGGCCCCTTTAATCAGTCCGTCATTTTCCTCTCGCGGTCCGTTGCAGGACAACGGTGGCTGCGGGTCACATGTCACATCACCTAGCCTGACCTGTTCCTGGGCAGGTCATGTCATCCACCACTAGTGTTGGGCTGTAGGTCCGGTTTGGTTGGCAGTGCATCCAGTATGTCAGTTTTATGTGATGCGTTTACACGTCATTACTATGGTAAATGACAGTCCGTTATATAATCAATGTTAGCAGAGCCTACGTTGTAGGAGGAGTTACTGAGAACTAAGGATCAATGTAACTGTAGTTTTTCCAGTGGCGGCCATCTTAGTGAATAACCCACCTACTTTTAAGAGGCCACAAACTTTGTAAATCATAAATCAAATTATTAAGCTTCGTTTTGTGACTAATGACATTGAGTATTGTTTGTATTCATTTAGTTTCTATCTCATGGGGTTTTGTGTCAGACGTTCATATCCCGAATACCCCTTTAAATATGAATTTAATAGAAAGTACAGTACTTAACAGAGTTAAACCCACCTCCGAAGAAAGTCAACACAACTGGAAAAAAAATTGAACTAAATGACTCCTACGACAGTTAAAGTGAAACATTAACTTAAAGACAAAAGACAACTTCATAACAATTATTGTAAGGTCCCAGAAGGGGGCATAAATTTAAATAATCTAGATTAAGTACAACTGGAAAAGAATAAAGTGCAAAAAGTGCATTAAAGTGCATATTGCACATAAATACTTGTGGTATTATAATTATATATAATATTTCACAAGTGCAAAAAACATGAATAGCATATTTTCTTGAAGTGCACCAAGTCATACGCTCCTCTCCCTGGTCGCTTTTTTCATAGATCGTAATGTGCAAACATGATCTCTTCCACCTAAAGATGCTCTTTGTAGGGATATTAATGTGTGGCATGGCAAGTCCAGTAGATTGGCTACTGATAATAAGAAAACACCTAATAACACAGACAAAATATCAAAAAATTCAAAAACTAAACTACGGAACATAAAATCAACTTCCAAATAAAAATTGTATAATACAACAAAAACCAACTAAAATTACAGAAAGGTTCACACAAAAAAGGTCTGAAGCTAACAATTCCTGGAGGCAAGGGGGAAATTGTATTAAGGGCACTATCCATGTGGTCCTTTTTCTGCAAGAAAGCGTGTTTAAGATCGCCCCCACGCCAACCACCTACGGTAGACTCTATCAATTCACAAACCTTTAACCCTCTTTCTAGGGTTTTTACAGTAGTGGAATTCATACATGACCTGTGATTGTCTTCCAGTTATCCATACATTTTGCTTGAGATGCTGCCTGAGTGCGACCTGCATGGCTCCAGCACTCCTTGACGATTCAAGGCTCGTGTAGGGCCTGCCGTGTACAGTTTGGCTTTTAAACAAATCCGCATTGGAGCAAACACACGTGCCCTCGAGAAATTGTCTAACTGGTATTTTGCTGGTTTGACCTGAGGAAAAGGAGAGGCGGACATGTATAGAGATATATCGGTAGTCTTCTAAAGTGTGTCAGTGAAACAAAACCAGAGTGTGGGAGTAATTCTTACAGATCAAGACTCTCTTGTGGCCGACGATACTTTCCAAGCCAGTTTCACACATTTAAATTGTTTTGTACATTAGATTGAAGTGTTTCCAAAAGTGACTGGAGCCCCTGCCAGAATCATCTCATTCGCGTGCCACTGGAGTACCGGCCTCATGTTTCAGAGGAGACTGAAAGACAATGTTCACTCTCTCAAAGTCCAAGAACAGATTTGGCATAAGACCGGGGCAACAAGTGGCCCCCATTGCCGGTTCCTATGAGCTGTAGAATAAGGCGATCTTAAAAGTGAACATAATTTATGGGGGTAAAGGCAAATGCAATAGCATGATGAACTCAAGCAGCTCTGGATCTAGGTTGAATCATGTTTTAAAAAGAATCTTAAGCTCGCCTGCATGGTCATGTGTCATGGTCGAGTTTCTACAAATTGTTGTAATAAAAGTCTATAACCTCCAGATACTTTCACAAGCTGCAGATAATTTTTACACAACCCCGCCTATGGTAACAGACCCATGCGGACGGCCTGCTGGTTTCTCTGCACTTTTGTGGACTTTCGGCCATAATCAAAGTGGGGTTTGACCACTAATCATCCTTAGCAAAGTTTGTAAATGTTTTTCTGTTAAACGAAACCACATAATGAAAATTGGGGCCTATTTGCACTGCTGAAGACAGGTATTTAAACTGGGGATTTGTGTCGCGTTGCGTAGCTTTCATGCACAGAATCGGGGGTGGTCCGGCTGATTCGGCACTGACGCAGCGAATTTAACTTTCAAATTGTTTCCACGATCAAAAACTTACATGCACCATGAAGAAGAAAGTGAACTCCAATCGGACCTGAGTGGGGAAGCGACCATGCAGGTATCAGCGCACAATCGAGTGAATCGGCGGCACAGTGCATTTTAAAAACGGCACAATGCACCTACGGGGACTCGCGTAGCGGTAAGTAAATGTGCCCCAATGTGTCTAGTTCTCTATTTCAAAACATCCAGTCAGATCTAGTCTGGGTTTATAACAGTCATCATGCGGAGAAGTTGAACAAAAGCTTGTTATCCTTTCCTCTTCGTACATGTGCATAGGCATATCACAATATCGCCCCCTTGTCCGCTGTTTTATTTTTTTTCTTTAATGCCCTTCCATGTCGTATAGGTCCCCATCGTAGGGACCCAGTAAGATGTGATCAGATGTTATCTGTGGAATCACTCTGTCTCAAGACCTTTTTTTAACCAACAATTGTTTACAGATGGACATGCCGACAAGTTAGAATACTCGAAATTCTAGTCTATACAATGTTTGTGAGGTTTGTGGCTGCAAGCCGGACCAGTCTGGATAAAAGACCATCCGCTCTCCATGCCCCCCAGTACTTTACCCTCACCATCCCCAGAAATTACACGAGACACTGCGTGATGTTTGAAACATAAGCCACAGCACCAATTTATTAACATAAATAACATTTAAAACCGTTGCATAAGAAAAACATTTAACAACAAAATTAATAACAAATTTAAATAAGAAGTGCAAAACAGATCCCCATAATGACAAGGCTCAGGGGTGTCGGCCGCCCCGTGACAGTCCGGAGGCTGTCAAATTTCCACCACCCAGGTTCGGCAGAGTAGTTTGGAACCTCCAATATTCCATAACATACATACATTTGCCTCTTCAATTCCACATGAATTCCCTATTATTGGCTCCCTCTATCCCGTGGCTGCGTGACAAAAACTCATTCACCCTAGCCAAAGGGCGGTGGCAACTTCTTCTGGTCCCGCGGTCCAAAGAGAAAGTGGAGCCAATGTGACATGCAATTTTAAAGGTTAGTGCTACCTCCTCTTCCTCCCTTATTAGCCCAACCCCACATTAAACCCTATTTTGCTTTAACCGAGGTCAAGCGGCATTCGGTAATGCTAACCCCTAACCTGACTGCCCTTATCTTGTTACGTGTAATAAGGTCTCCCTTAATATAAGCTACTGCACACGATGTAATGCCCCGCCGTACCTTATTTAAGCGCTGCTCACCCCCCACCCAGCTCACCCCCCAACCACCTCTCCATAGACTAGACATCGCACGGCCCTGTATCAGTAGCAAGCTAGGACATGTTCTATCTTTCTACAGGCTATGAGCGTATGGTCCCGGAGCCCATAGAAGTGTATGGTATACCTATTAACGCCGTATATTTACGTCCCCCATACATCTTTTGAAGGTAGCCTAAATGTGTACTTCAGTAAGTAGTATTATCTTCAATAGTTTCACAGGGGATGAATATGGTTGAAATAAGACACTTGTCATCACTTCAACCAAGGAAGGAAGGGATTGGATGCACAATACAAAGCGATTTAGGGAACAATTCTATTAACAGGAACAATCAATTGTATTTAGGTGTAAAAAGGCATCTAGACCCGCTTAAGCTCACCTGCTGTCCTCCCTGCTTGACCAGCACCGTGAGGCAGCTTTTCCACAGATTGACCGTTCTTCATAGTACATAAGTCCTGCGCCATCTGGTGACATTAACCTTGATTTCTCCAAACGAAACATGCCCGCCTTGTCGTTTGATTTTGTTTAATCTGAACAAATTTACCACCATATCCTTTTGTTGGCCATTCTATATTTATATAAATAAATCATTCCCCCTCGTAATCATACTCTTTTCAAGACAAAATAAAATCTAATTGTTTAATCTTCTCCTATAACTAAGACCCTCCAAACCCCTTATCATTTGTGGTGGCTCTACGTTGAAACCCTCTCCAGCTTCCATCTCCAGGGCATCCTGTTTTGGAACGGTGCCCAGAACTGACAGCATATTCCAGGTGTGATCCGAACCAGTGCCTCTTCGTAAGTGGGAATATTTACATCCCTATCACGAGAGTCCAGACCACTTTTATACTGACAAGAGCCTACTGTCTTTAAAGGCAGCTGAATTGACTTGGCATGCTGTTTATTCAATTTTATGATCTACTAGTCAACCACCCCCAGGCTCCCTTCTCAACAAGGGATCTACTCCACAGATTTACTCCCCCAAGGACATATTTTGGCCTTTGATTTTTGCCCCCGTGCATACATTACAATTTAGTCCACATTCAAAACCTCATTTGCCAATTGAATGACCAAACTTCATGTTTGTCCAAGTCACCCTGCAGCTATGACAGCCTCCATTTATGTATTACACTACACACATTGGGTGTCTCTGCAAAATAGACACGTGCTTTAATTCCTACCCTCTATATCATTAATAAATATATAAATGTAGTGGGCCAATCACAGCAACCTGAGTTACACAACCACTCATAACTGGTCCATTCTGAGTAGGAATCATTGAACCACACTCTTGATCGATCCTTCACCAGTTTTCAACCAATTGGCAAATGATTTCTGCCCAAAACCAATAGCCCTAATGTTCCCATCAGGATGCGACCATAGGACGTGGTCAAATGCATTTGCATAAGTCCAAGAACACATATCACAGCATCTCTCCATCCAGGCACCTGCTCACCTCTTCAAGAAAGCAATCAGGTTAGTTTGACAACTTCTAATTCTTAGAAACCCCTGCTGGGCTGTCACTTATTTATACTTCTTTGGATGTCACATACTCCAGTATGTAGTCTTTGTACCTACCCTTCCAAATATTTCCCCACAATGAAGTTAAGCTTACAGGCTGTAATTGCTTGGCGAAGTTCTGAGCCCTTTGTATATTGGCACACCCACATTTGCCTGCGCCAGTCCTTGGCATACACACCAACATTACGGAATCCCCGAAGAATTTTAGACAGTGTCAAAAAGCATAACAGAACTGAGTTCTTTAGAGAACTCGGGGGTATGACCCTCATCTGGTCAGCGAGCTGTGTACACATTGATTTTTATGAGCTTAGAATTTGGATTATGTCTACAGTCACAGTCCAGGTTTCTATATTACAGGATGCACTCGACACGCACACTCGGCCCCCTCACTCTGCAGAAGTTCTCTCCTCTCTTCTATTGTCTATAAACGATGCTAAAAACCTATTAAGATACTCCGCGCGCCTTCTCTTGGATCGCCACAGTCACGTAGTGTCCACCCACTTTTCCAGAACAAAGGGGTCCCCAACCTGACTCTAGACCATTTTTTTTTTTGTGCTTGGTGATTGACCCTTCAAAAAATGTAGATCAGGGGGACTCTGGTTATCGATCGTTGAGCCACCTGTTCTTTCGTGGGTAGTGTTGGTGGGTGCGGCACTGTTGTAAGTCAATTGGACTAACGCCTCCGGGGACCCGGCAGATTGAGATTCTTTGAAAAGGCCCGCTTTGGGCTCAGGAAGGCCTTCGAACGCTAGCGGGAAGCCACGCGCACGCGGGGGGTAAGGTAAGCCGCAGCGATACTGGGTACCGAGGGAATATATGGAGGAAGAGATAAAACCAGGATCAGATTGGCGGGCAGTGCGCCCAGGTAGAGGAGTATCAGCATGTACAGTTATCATACCAGCGATTCCGGGTATGCCGGCCCGGAATGTCGGAAAGGGGCAACCCGCATAGGAAAAAAAAATGCAAAAGGGGGCGAATTCGATCCTGGCCCCGCCTGCTTCCGGCCCCCCTGTGTTGTCTTGGGCGGTGGAAATGTCTTAAGAGGAAAAGAAGTATAGGAGGAGCCTCCCGCTGTGCCGCAAGGGGATTCCCGAACCCTGACATGTTGCGACACTCTCCTCATTGTTAAAGCACATGGTCCACAAAACGCCGGTCAAGGGCAAGAACCATCTTAGGTGGGATCTGATTTGGACTTTAGGCTTCTACAAGCTCGAACATAAAAATTAAATCCCTGGCAGAAAGTTGATAAAGAAGATGCCCTGACCCCCCCCCCCCCCCCGCGCAAGTATTTTACATTTGGTACAAGCGGGGTTAAAAGTATTTTCCAGTATCTAAATCCTACGTCTCCCCTATCCGGTGCAGCATGGATCCCCACCGCCATCTGTTTTAATATGGTGAACCCGCATTTCCTCACGTAGAAGGTTGTGTAGGGGTGTCTATAATGACAAATATAAACCAACTAACAATAGTTTCTCAAAGCTCTCTTGGCTGGGACTTTCACACCACAAGTTCAACATCTACTCAGCCCTCCTCACCGCCTGCACTCTTCTTAACACTACCTCATCTTGTGGGGGCCAAGCCTCATATTCCAATGTCTTATTGGTTTATTTAATCTCACGATCATACCAAGTCTAATAGGATCCAATCCTGTTAGTGACTGCTGGTGGGGATAACTAATACAATATTTTTTAGGTATTGTGTACCAAACAGGTTACAACCAGGACCAATCATCGTAATATGTATCCCAAGAACCCCCCCCACATTGAGACGATTGTGAAGAACATTGGTGCTATTGACTGGCTGGATCGAACCAAAAACAATAAAAACAAACCGCGATTGTAATTAGTGGGGGGCAAAAAAAAGGTCCAAAAACCAACCGCCTTACCTCCATGCCCTAAGATCGATAGCTATCAGGGCTCATAAAACATAAAAAATAAAAAACAATACAAAATCAGCCACTATTTTATTCATCCCCAATCAACTGTGCATACACATACGGTGAATCAGTTTACCCTCTAACGCCTAAAGGTATCAGCAACATCACTTCCCCATCAGAAATCCCCTGAGGCATCCGCCTTTATGTGATGAAACACCTAGTGAGTCTTTGGGTTAGGTATAAGTTATACAAGGACCCTCTCTCATGTAATCCATATCTAAGTGGAAAAGATACTATTCCTGGGTGTCACCTTACATTGACAATGGCGTGACCTTCATTTACACAAGTACGCCAATAAGGGAACATGAGTCCAAAATGTGGTTGTGGAGGTAACAGTTACGGAGGCAGGAAAAGAGTAGACAATAGCATCCTCCTAACAAATTGGGCCTCTTACGGGCTACTAATGACCCCTATTGTCTATGTTAATTTAAAGTTTGCAGTAACAGACTGTTCTAAAATATTTATATGTGAGCACAGTTGTTTATGTACACAACAACGACCAACCAGACACCCGTGTTTCTAGAGCCATAGTTTGTTTGTTTGTATTTTATGTGAGTCTTTATGTTGGGGCTTTTTTTATTATAAGAAATAAACGTTAAGTTTTAATTATTGACTTCCGTACTTTAACTTGAAAAAATGTCTGAAGCTGACCCTCTCAAGTATTTATTCTCTTTCCTGGTCAAACTTACAAGGGAACCTGTCACTAGGGACCCGCAATCCACCCACACCCAATCTTTTCACTAAAGACAGATTACAACAGCTCCGTTGGTCCTGCATTTGCACATGTGCCTATCCGCTTTCTCATCGGCTTGCATCCCTCTCGCCTGCCTTCCGCCAATTCTTAGCTGCGCTATTGCATTAACAATAGAGTAGTGTGTTACCAGAAGAAATACTATAACTTGGCTTCCGACACGAAGCCCCCTCTTCCTCTGTGTCGACTCCTAGGGGTTAGGGTTTTTATCCGTTTGAATTTCATATAGATGCAAATTTTTAAAAAACAACACAAGATGAACCTGGTCCTGGGACGCAATGCTTTGGCCGTCCGCAAGAGCAGGCTTGCCCGTCCATCTTTGTGTGACTCCTGTCACCAGCTTGTCCTCGCCCATCTGATTTCCATCATCTCTCACCTTGGTAGGCTTCGGTGTAGCGTACATGTCAGAAGGAGCGAGAGTGGAGAGGAGTGTACAGGATACATCATGTCGTGTTGGGTGTGGGCACGAGAGAGCTGTTGGGACTGTGTTGACTCTCAGCACAGACAAGTCACATGTTTTTTGTTTTTTTTTTTTAAAAAAATGCATCTCATGGAGGTGCAATGTAGGCAGTTACTTTATTCCAACTTAAATGTCCAAACTATTTGACATTTTTGTGGTTCGTTAGCGACGAGCTGTCACACAGAGCTGTAAGGGGCGGCCTCGAAAGAGCTACGCTATGGCGAAGAGACAGATGACCACCTCATTACAGGCGATTACGTGTGTACACGTCCTGCACCCCACCATGGAGATAGTTCGCATAAGCAGAACTACGTGAATAGTGGCACAAGACTAACCAAAACTTTTCTCAGTGTCCTTTAACATGTTTGATACTTTTCCAAAGTACATCCAATAACAGAAGATGAGGCCCAGACACTAGGGACGGCTGGGCGTACGGGTCTTAAAGTGATTGCGTGTGTTATCTAATGCACCTCAATGGAAACTTCAAACCAGGTGTCACTTACATGCAACATCTGCCCCGTTCGCGGCATTCGCGTCATTTTGGTTCAATAGCGTAGGGATGGAGTGCGTGTAAGTGTCCAGAACAAAAAAAACACAAGTTAGGGAAACAAAATATAAGATAACAGTCGTTAATGAAACGACGTTTTGCAACAATCAAAGTACATGTACCAACCCAGATATCACCATTCATACATGCAGGGTCAAATAACACATGACCTGGCTAATTCCACGAACGACTCCAGGGCCATTAGGGGTGTTTAAGATGGACAACTGTTATAATCTACGAAGGTTAAGAAGTAGCATAGCGTACAATAGAACGGTGCCCAAAAATAAAAGCCAAGTTGTAACGCTATGTCGTACATGCATTATTTGAGTGCACTCCGGGTGTGATTTCCAAGATATTTTGTCCAGGAGTCTCACTTTTCTTTATACACTGTCAACACGATGCCTCAGCCAGCCCTTACCCGTTCCGTCCCTAATTAACCAGCAGGGATTTAGGTTTTATCATTATTTATCACAGTTCCAGAGATTCCATCGTTCGTTCTCTGTCATCTTTTTTCACACACTCACACAAAAACAACATAAAGAAGTCAATGACAGGAGTACGGCTTTTATGGTGATTTACTGTCCAGGAGTTTAGCCCACCTCACACAAAGGCGCCCCGGAAATGGGTGCGGATTCTAGATTTAACACTTGTAATTATCGTGTACGGGAGCTTGTTCGCCACTTAGAGTCAAATTGCGGCAAAATATTGCAACTCAACAGCTCTTTGCAACAACAACTATTACTTCAGGCAAATCTCATCAGAACGAGTCAGGCTATGCCGGATCAAAATACACCACAACTTGGCAGACCGACAACTTTCCACTCCACCCTGTTCTATGTATATCAACCCATTACAGAGTCGAGGGCTTCATACTAAATTCATTTTTACTTTTTACTCTATTGGCTACACCACTTGCATTTCGCGGATATTTCAGCAATAGGGGCTCGCGGTGTTACATGAGGTCTTAAATAGAAGATTTTTTGTTTTATGTCCCAATTTACATAAGTCCTAGCAATGCAAACGTAATATTACTAAAACCTAATCAGAGTCAAAAGCATTTTATACATCTAGTTATTTGGTGCGTGTGGCATTGACATCTTCTGCTCATTAGCATAATTCCACCCTAGGTTTCTATGGGGTGTTGAACCACACAACGCAACAAAAAGCTAACAGAACCACATCATCGTTTTTAGCTGATTACTGCTAGATATGTTGAGGCAACAGTTTTGACAATCCAACGTCTATTTATCTGTGCAAGATGCCGAGTCACACGGTGGAATTTAATCCTTTTTTTGCAATGTGCAATGGGAGGCCTCACAGCGCCACATACCTCCTGCCACATTAGCCAATGCAAACAAGAAGTCATAGGGCCAATCATAAAATTGCCTGGCCTCTAATGCTCTCGTACAATGCTTTTCCGAGTTTTGATCCTGAAATTATTAACAATATTTCTTATTGGGGGGTTAAGATTTATAATGTTGTTCGCGCGGATCGACATTGCAAGTCAGGGCGATTCAAGTGTTGAGCGATGAATCTTAGTCACCACTGTTTAAGACTGTTTAATGTAATTTACTTTTAGACCTATTTAAAAGAGCTGGCGTTAGAATTATCCTCTCGTGTACACCGCAAATGTGGGGGCCAAAACCACCCTCTCAAGAGTGACCGGCCCTCTTATTCTTTTGGGGCGCAGCGTTACAGCCTTTTGCCTGTCTCTATGTGGCTACGGAGAGATGACACACACAATAACATCCCCGTTGGTTGGATAAAATGCGTCGGAATCGAGCTCTTTGTATGTATATGTCGTTTTTATAAGGTTTTTGTGGGATGCAAACAAGTACATGTGCTCTTAATTGCGTCCCCCCGACATGGGGACCCGTGTTGGTACTTTATTACCGTGCCAATGTTGGAGGTCAATAGCCTGGAAGGAAGGTTATGGATGGACTTTTTGCTCTTTTCTTTTTCCTTTTTTCTAAAATTATTTTTTCCTTTCTCAGCGGTGCTGCATCTACGGGTCAAGACATCGACTCTGTTGTCACCGACTAGATCCAAGTCAAGTGGCTGTGGCAAGGTTGTGTCTAGGTATATGGCTATACCTTCAACTATTATCACTATTAATATAGTAATAGTGAGAGCCGAAATCTGTCCGATAAGCAGCGAGGAGATGGTGTAATACATAGGAAGCCACACATTGCGATGCTCCTCTGGTTTGAAAACTTTTTTGGACTGCCACATACAGGCACTATCCAAATTAAATTGTCTCCATAGCAGCCTCCACACGTCGTCTTTTTAGCTGCCTTCACACGTTGTCTCCATTGCTACCTCCACACGTCATCGCCATAGCTGCCTCCAAAAGTAGTCCATATAGCTGCCTCCATACATGGTCCCCTTATCAAACGAGCTGTGTCAGGCAGAATTTTGGATTGTTTTCATGGCTTCCATGTTAACTTTGTCGCCACCCTGCTGTGTAATCCACAAAATATACTGGCAAACTTTTATCATTTACCAATATTATTTCAGCGCTTCTTGCGCATCTGTTTACATTCCCCTCACCCGCCAGAACCCAAACTTATAAGAACGCTACTACACTTGATCTTATACAAAAGGTTCTTAGAAGTGCTGTTTGGGGAGTAGCCTAGAGACAGGGGCTTGGATTGGCGAAAGCTCGCCTGGCAGCGGAGCGCCAGCTCCATCCCAAGATCCAACTAACATAGTTTTAACTGCAGCACCTTTAATCTACTACTAGTTCACTGCCTCCATACATGGTCCCCTTATCAAACGAGCTGTGTCAGGCAGAATTTTGGGTTGTTTTCATGGCTTCCACATAAAACTTGTTAACTTTGTCGCCACGCTGCTGATCCACAAAATATATGGCAAACTTTTATCATTACCAATATTATTTCAGCGCTTCTTGCGCATGCTTTACATTCCCCTCACCGCCAGCCCAAACTTTATAAGAACGCTACTAACTTGATCTTTACAAAGGTTCTTAGAAGTGCTTGTTGGGGAGTTAGCTAGAGACAGGGGCTGGATGGCGAAGCTCGCCGGCAGCGGAGCGCCAGCTCCATCCAAGATCCAACTAACATAGTTTTTTAAACTGCAGCACCTTTAATCTACTACTAGTTCACTGCCTCCATACATGTCCCCTTATACAAACGAGCTGTGTAAGGCAGATGGGTTGTTTTCATGGCTTTCCACAAAACTTGTTAACCTTTGTCGCCACCCTGCCTGCTGTAATCCACAAAATATAGGCAACTTTATCATTTACCAATATTATTTCAGCGCTTGCGGCATCTGTTTAAATTCCCCTCACCCGCCAGAACACCAAATTATAAGAACGACTACTAAACACTTGATCTTATACAAAAGGTTCTTAGAAGTGCTGTTTGGGGAGTAGCCTAGAGACAGGGGCGTTGGATGGCGAAAGCTCGCCTGGCAGACGGAGCGCCAGCTCCATCAAGATCCAACTAACATAGTTTTAAACTGCAGCACCTTTAATCTAATACTAGTCACTGTCCTCATACATGGTCCCTTATCAAACGAGCTGTTCAGGCGAATTTTGGGCTGTTTTCATGCCTTCCTCTATCAAACTTGTAACTTTGTCGCCACCCTGCTGGTGTAATTCACAAAATATACTGGCAAACTTTTATCATTTACCATATTTTTGCAGCGCTTCTTGCTCACCTCCTTTGGTTCCTCTCTGCAACCCATTGGTTTAAGTGAGTCCATTTGGGGTATGTTGCCAACACTCTCTACTGACCGTCCGCTGCTGCCGCTGCTCTGCATAGTCCCCATATTGTAGGGTCATTTATTGGATGTTTTAGATGCTATCTAGACTCATTCGGTCACCTCTGTCATTGCCATGCTGTTGCCCATACTTTTGGCATAATGGTGCGTTAAGCAGCCTCAGAGGCATCCTGCTTGCTGCCCTGCGTGTTTCCTGTCCATTTCCGTGTCGGTGTTTCCATCCTTTTCTGAGGTTCCCATGTGCTTGGCAAGCTTCCCTGTGCAGATCCTTGGTCCCCTTGAAAAATGCTCGAGTCTCCCATGACCTAATGGGGCTCGTTTTTCGACGCGCACTCGAGCATCGGGAAAAGTTGTCCTCGAATACGAGTACCCGAGCATTTTAGGTGCCGCTCCATCTCTAGTTAGATGTGGAGATTTGCTGCCACACAACTTATTTCCAGGGACCATGGTTTCGGTCTGAAAAAAAATTGGGTGCAGCCAGTTCCCCGAATACAAAAGGTTGAGGATGACTGCTTTAAAATGTACAAACTGTAAAGTAAACAATTTTGCCTAATCTGCACTCTGCCAATTACAAACATGCGTCCTGTTCTGTCCTCATTGCCCTGAGCTCTGGTCTCATCTAACTGGAAGTGACCACCATATTGGGAAAGCTGAAATCTAATTAATGTTAACCATTAACGCTCTGGCCGTAGCGCTACGGCTGTATGAAGAGGCTCACGGGGCTGAGCCCTGTTCATACACAGGTGGTGTGTTGATATTGCAGCAAAAACCCCACCGCAATAACCAAGCACCGACCGCGGCTATTAACCCTACAATGCCGCCGGCAAAGCTGGCTGCGGCATTAAAATGGACGTTCTTGAGAATGTCGCTCCCCCAAACGCACGGGGGCGGCGATCGGTTGCCGACAGCCCCGGGTCTTCGTCAGACCCAAGGCTGAATGGTTTCTGAAGATTCTTACTGGCTCATTGTAATGAATCCTATGCAAAACGCCATATACTGAATACAGTAGGATAATAGGTTAAGTACCCTAGAGGGTCTAATAAAATAGTGAAAAAAAAAAATTTACAAAAATGTAAAAAAAGTATAAATATAAAATTCAAATCAACCCCTTTCGCTAGAGCTGATAAAAACATAATAAACACAAAAAAAGGTATCACGCGCCAAAATGCCCGATCTTTCCAAAATATAAAATGGTTATACGGTGGTGACCCCAAAATGGGGAAATGTTGCCCAAATGTCCAAAACGCAACTTTAACCTTTTTACATGACATAAAAATTTTATTAAAAAGTGATCAAGAAGTCGCAACAGACCTCAAAGGTAGCAAGATACCAATTCGCAAAAAATGACACATCACAGAGCGCCATCACATAAAAAAAATTTAAAAACGTTATTAGTGTCAGAAGATGGAACATTTTTTTTCTTTGTTATACAACTTCGAATTTTTGAAAATGTATTAAACACAATAAAACCTGTATAATTTGATATCACCTGATCGTACCGAACCAAAGAATAAAGTAGAGGTGTTATTTGGAGCGCACAGTCAAAGTCGGTAAAAACTGAGCCACAAAGACGTGACACACATGTGTTTTTTTTTTACTATTTCTACATTTGGATTTCTCAGCTTCCCAGTACATGGCATGGAATAATAATAACATGATGGAAAAGTACATTGTTTAGCACAAAATAAGCCCTCACACAGCTCTGTACACGGAAAGATGAAAAAGTTATGGATTTTTGAAGGTGGATAGCGGAAAGGCAGGAGAAAAAACTCTGGCGTCCTTAAGGGGTTAAATATACAGATATATCTCGGCTAGAAAGAGAGAGCAGCGGATACACGTATGTTGGAATTTTGATTGGGGTCTCCATCCAACTTATTCTTTTGGTTGGTATGATCACAAGAATACCAAATTTATATAGGTTTATCAGGTTTTAATAGATTAAATCCTTTGTACAAAAAAAAAATGCCATTTTGCCAAATTCTGATGCCATAACTTTTTCAACTTTTGTGTACAGAACCTATGCAAGGTCGCATTTTTGAGGTTCTTGCTGAACATTTATTTATATCAATTTGGGACCCTATATGTTTGCAGTGAAAGCAGTTTGCAACATGTACTTATGTGAAATTGCACCTGAAAACTGTGTGCAGCTGTTTTAGAATGGGGGGCTTCAGTTGATGTGAAATTTCGGCAATATGTTTTAGTTATTTATTATGGAAAAAAAAATATTTTTTGGGAAAGTCAGTCCTATCACCAAAATAACATTTTACCATATGTCATATTTACCCTGGCATCAATTTATAGGCAGCACGTGCTGAGTGAGTAGCCACTATGCATTGGCAGCACTGGGGGTCCTGGGTTCGAATCCAACACCAGTCAACATATGCAAAGAGTTGTGTATGTTCTCTCACGTGTTTGCGTGGGTTTCTCCGGTACTCCGGTTTCTCCCACACTTCAAAACATACTGTTAGATTGTGAGCCCCATGGGGACAGGGACCAATGTGACATGCTTTGTGCAGCGCTGCGTAATCGTGTGCCTAATAAATAAAGACTTATTATTATTTTTTGGATGTTAGGAGCTTATGACCTTAGGAGCAAATTTTTTGATTTCACAAAAATCGTCAAAACCTATTTTTGTAGGGCTAATTTATTTAGAAAGGTGACTTTTAAGGCCTTTTATGCCCCCAAAAAACACAAAGACCCCATTTAGAAAACTGTGCCCCTCAAATATTCAAACCTTTGGGAAGTTTGTTAACCCTTTGAGCACTTCATGAGGGGTGAAAAATAAATGGAAGTGAAATTAGGGAATTTTTTTTATATACAATATCAAACGTATTAAGTGAGCACTAAAATTTCACCTTCACAATGGGGACATTTACTAAGGTGTCCGAACGCCGCACTTAGCGGGTTTCCGAAGTTTACCATTTTGCGCGAGATTGCCCCGGGCTTTTTGGATTGGATTGTGGACACCAGCATTCATGCCACAGAAATGGGGGGGGGGCTGTCGGAAACCCGACGGATTCGGGCAAAACCCGGAATTTTAAAAAAGGATTTGTATCACAAGATCAGCACTCACATGCACCAGAAGAAGACAAGCGTGAACTCCGGGGAACTCCATCTAGGGCACATTTACTTATACCGTTCCTGTCGCAATCCAGTGGCACGTTCTCCGAAGAGGATTCGGGTCTTCCGTCGATTCACTAAGGTTGTGCGCCCGAGGCGCACCAGGTGTCGCTTGTCTCCGCCTAGGTCCGACGAGTTCCAACGGAGTTCACCATCCTCTTCCTGGTGCATGTAAGTGGGGTCAAGGACACTTTTATTTACAATTACCGCGATTTTTCCGAATCCCTCGGGTTTTCCGATGCACAGTCCCGATTTTTCGTTGCATGCAGCGGGCCCCGATGCGAACAAATCGATTCGGTGCGCCAAAAATGGTAAAATTCGGAAAACCCGCCGGAAAACGTAATTTGGACCCTTAGTAAATGTGCCCCAGCGGCGGCTTTCCGACGAGCGTTCAGGTCTTCCGGCTATTATGAAGGTCTGCGGCCGATGTCCACCAGGGTTCGCTGCTGCGCAAGGTCTGCCGAGTTGCGTCGGAGTTACTGATATCTTCTGGTGCATGTAAGTATGACGACGTTGCGAGCAATTTTCTTTTAAATGTGGCGGTTTTATTCAAATCTGGGGTTTTTTTTTGACCACGCCCCCGATTTCCGTTCGGTACATTCCATCGCGACGCCACAAATCCGATCGCGTGCGCCAAAATCCCGGGGCAATCAGGAAAAGCGCGCAAATCGGAAATATTCGGGGTAACACGTCGGGAAAAAGGCGAATCGGGCCCTTAGTAAATGAACCTAGTGTTGAAAAAGGAAAAAGCATTTTACACTTTTGGTGAGTTCCTTCTAAGTATGCCAATACCCTTTTTGTCACTGGATAATGCTCTTGGGGGGGGGGCAACAGCGATGTTCCGATTTGGAGGACAAATAAGACAGAAATACTTTTCATGGGTCAGGATGCATTTGGGAGAACGTTTGTGGTATCTAAACAGAGGGGACCCAAAAGTCACACCATTTTGTAAAGCAATCCCTTGGAGAATTTAGCAAGATGTAATGGGTATATTTTCCAAACATAGTTATGATCCAAAATGGAAATTTCAAAAAAAGTCAATTTTACCCCAAATTTTTACTAAGCCACAATGGATAACAGATTAAAAAAAACCCAAACATGTGTAAAACTTTTCCCAGACAAAGAATTGCCTCACATGTGCATATAAAAGTTGTATGGGTACACAGTGAGGGCTCAGAAGGGAAAGATGGTCGTTGGCCTTTTAGAAGGCAAATTGACAGAAATCTTTTACATGTGTCAGGGGATGCATTTGGAGGCCCTAGTGGTAACAAAAAAGTGGAGAACCAACAAGTGATTTTGAAAAGCGACAAACGTGGAGAATTTACCAAGGTGTTGTAATATGTGCATTTTTAATTACAGGTGTATGATCCAATCAGGCCCAAAAAAGTAAAGGTATGAATGTGGAAAACTTAAAAGTCAACCTTGCCTCTAATTTTCAAGCCAAAAAGAATGAAAGGTGAAACAACAACAAAACAAATGTATAAAAATATTCTCCACATTATCCCCACAAAAACTTAGACGGGGGGGCACACTAGAGGGAAATAGAGGTGTTGCTGTATAGAAGCCAAATTTTACAGAAATCATTTACATGTGTCGGATGCATCTGGAGGTCCTATGGTACAAAACAGGGCAATCCCACTATCACCCCAATTTGGAAATACGAAGTCCCCGTGTATGTACAGGAGGTTCTTTAGGTGTTTTAAGTTGTTGGTATAGTCGGAAACCGTATATTATATTGTCGTCAGACAATTTTTTTTGTCCATATCACAATTGGGTTTTCAAATTTGTGTGTCATGGACCAATGATTATCAATAAAGCATACACAGACAATTTAGAGTGTAATGCAAGTTGGGAGTAAGTAAATCATCTAGAGATCTTACAGAGGTCACAGTGGGCAGAGAGGTAGTCTCGTAGGTAGAGTGTCCTTAAGTCGGGGGCGGCACTGATACCCTTGGAGAATCTTGGGAAGTGGTAATAGTTGAATACTACTGTGGTGTGTGGATAGTAAATCCTCCTCTTTGTACACTAAAGCAGAGGAAACTGGCTATTTTTTTGCCAGGGCCAACTGGCTCTGGCTATAGTACTCTATGTATTTAATTTTTCTGGAGGGCCAACTACCCTGTCCTCTGTTTTAAACAATTTTTGGGAGTGCCACATACAGGCACTCAATCTATGTAATTTTTCTGGAGGACCAGCTACCTGCTCCTCTGGTTTGAAAACTTTTTTGGACTGCCACATACAGGCACTCAATTTATTTAATCTTTTTGGAGGACCAGCTACCTGCTCCTCTGCTTTGAAAACTTTTTTGGACTGCCACATACAGGCACTCAATCTATGTAATTTTTCTGGAGGACCAGCTACCTGCTCCTCTGGTTTGAAAACTTTTTTGGACTGCCACATACAGGCACTCAATCTATGTAATTTTTCTGGAGGACCAGCTACCTGCTCCTCTGGTTTGAAAACTTTTTTGGACTGCCACATACAGGCACTATCCAAAATTAAATTGTCTCCATAGCAGCCTCCATACGTCGTCTTTTTAGCTGCCTTCACACGTTGTCTCCATTGTTACCTCCACACGTCATCGCCATAGCTGCCTCCAAAAGTAGTCCACATAGCTGCCTCCATACATGGTCCCCTTATCAAACGAGCTGTGTCAGGCAGAATTTTGGATTGTTTTCATGGCTTCCATGTTAACTTTGTCGCCACCCTGCTGTGTAATCCACAAAATATACTGACAAACTTTTATCATTTACCAATATTATTTCAGCGCTTCTTGCGCATCTGTTTACATTCCCCTCACCCGCCAGAACCCAAACTTATAAGAACGCTACTACACTTGATCTTATACAAAAGGTTCTTAGAAGTGCTGTTTGGGGAGTAGCCTAGAGACAGGGGCTTGGATTGGCGAAAGCTCGCCTGGCAGCGGAGCGCCAGCTCCATCCCAAGATCCAACTAACATAGTTTTAACTGCAGCACCTTTAATCTACTACTAGTTCACTGCCTCCATACATGATCCCCTTTATCAAACGAGCTGTGTCAGGCAGAATTTTGGGTTGTTTTCATGGCTTCCACATCAAACTTGTTGGGGCCGTCTACGTTTCCTAGAGTGTGTCTCTTTGTATTCTTATCACAAGCAAATTCCTTTAAGTCTTTTAGATTGTCAGCTCTGTTTCCCCCACTCAACACAGATGCTTTCTGTGCTCTTCAAGGCCACTTCTCACAGACACAGATAAGGCAAAGCAAAGCCCAGCTGCCCAGAGATCTCCCCCTGATTAACTCTTTCAACTCCAGAAAGCAGGTACCAGAGACATTGCAACACTTTTTCTAGTAATTTTTCTGCAATTGTCAAGATCAAATAAGTTTTAAAATAAACAAACAGCGTTGCACACTCAAGACCCTTAGCAAATGTTTGAAATTGGTGAAAATATTCACCTGCCGGCATTTTATTTCAAACATCCGCCAGGATGCCTCAAGGGTGAAGCTGCTGCTATCCTAGAACCAGCCTACAGTGTAGAGTTATAGGCAATTAACTTTCAGGGACTTGAAGGAAATATACTGTCTTAAGATGGCCACCACTAAAAGATGGTAGGGCGTTTCATCTTCTCTAACCCCCCAGATACGGGGGTGGAGTCTAAGAGGGTGCTGGTCTGCATTCCAAAAGATTATTTTTTTTTTTTTTTTTTAATGAGCTCTCTCTAGGATTCCTGTCCCTCTGTCCTGGTCCGTCCGTAGTCACTGGTCTAAGTCTCCAGTAATCAACCCCACACCCTGTGTGTGCCACTTTTTGTCTTTGAGCCAGCCACCATTTACATCAAGTGCGAGCGCCAGCTCCATCCCAAGATCCAACTAACATAGTTTTAACTGCAGCACCTTTAATCTACTACTAGTTCACTGCCTCCATACATGGTCCCCTTATCAAACGAGCTGTGTCAGGCAGAATTTTGGGTTGTTTTCATGGCTTCCACATCAAACTTGTTAACTTTGTCGCCACCCTGCTGTGTAATCCACAAAATATACTGGCAAACTTTTATCATTTACCAATATTATTTCAGCGCTTCTTGCGCATCTGTTTACATTCCCCTCACCCGCCAGAACCCAAACTTATAAGAACGCTACTACACTTGATCTTATACAAAAGGTTCTTAGAAGTGCTGTTTGGGGAGTAGCCTAGAGACAGGGGCTTGGATTGGCGAAAGCTCGCCTGGCAGCGGAGCGCCAGCTCCATCCCAAGATCCAACTAACATAGTTTTAACTGCAGCACCTTTAATCTACTACTAGTTCACTGCCTCCATACATGGTCCCCTTATCAAACGAGCTGTGTCAGGCAGAATTTTGGGTTGTTTTCATGGCTTCCTCATCAAACTTGTTAACTTTGTCGCCACCCTGCTGTGTAATCCACAAAATATACTGGCAAACTTTTATCATTTACCGATATTATTTGAGCGCTTCTTGCTCACCTCCTTTGGTTCCTCTCTGCCACCCATTGGTTTTAAGCCTGAGTCCATTTGGGGTATGTTGCCAAGACACTCTCTAGCCTGCCGCTGCTGCCGCTGCCTCTGCATAGTCCCCTATAGTGTCAGGGTCAATTATTGGATGTTTTAGATGCTATCGAGCCTCATTCGGTCACTCTGTCATTGCCATGCTGTTGCCCATACTTTTGGCATAATGGTGCGATTAAGCAGCTTACACAGCAGCACATCAGAAGGCAGCCATGCCGCTGCCCCTGCTGTTTCCTGTCCATTTCCGTGGTGTTTCCATCCTTTTCTGAGGTTCCCAGGTGCTTGGCCAAGCTTCCCTGTGCAGATCCTTGGTCCCCTTGAAAAATGCTCGAGTCTCCCATTGACTTCAATGGGGCTCGTTATTCGAGACGAGCACTCGAGCATCGGGAAAAGTTCGTCTCGAATAACGAGTACCCGAGCATTTTAGTGCTCGCTCATCTCTAGTTAGATGTGGAGTATTTGCTGCACACACAACTTATTTCCAGGGACCATGGTTTCGGTCCCTGAAAAAAAATTGGGTGCAGCCAGTTCCCCGAATACAAAAAGGTTGAGGATGACTGCTTTAACTGTACAACTGTAAAGTATAAACAATTTTGCCTAACTCTGCACTCTGCCAATTACAAACATGCTGTCCTGTTCTGTCCTCATTGCCCTGAGCTGATGTCTCAACCTGGAAGTGACCACCCATATTGGGAATAGCTGAATCTTAATCTAATGTTAACCCCTTAACGCTCTGCGCCGTAGCTCTACGGCTGTATGAAGAGGGCTCACGGGGCTGAGCCCTGTTCATACACAGGTGGTGGTTGTTGCATATTGCAGCAAACCCCACCGCTAATAACCAAGCACCGACCGCGGCTATTAACCCTTACAATGCCGCCGGCAAAGCTGGCTGCGGCATTAAAATGGACGTTCTTGAGAATGTCGCTCCCCCAAACGTCATCGGGGGCGGCGATCGGTTGCCATGACAGCCCCGGGTCTTCGTCAGACCCAAGGCTGAATGGTTTCTGAAGATTCTTTACTGGCTCATTGTAATGAATCCTATGCAAAAACGCCATATACTGCAATACAGTAGGATAATAGGTTAATGTACCCTAGAGGGTCTAAGAAATAGTGAAAAAAAAAAGTTTACAAAATGTAAAAAAATGTATAAAATATTAAAAATTCAAATCACTCCCCTTTCGCTAGAGCTGATATAAAACATAATAAATCACAAAAACATTAGGTATCACCGCGTCCCAAAATGCCCGATCTTTCAAAATATAAAATTGGTTATTACCGGTGGTGACCTCCAAAATGGGAAATGTTGCCCAAATGTCCAAAACGCAACTTTTAAACCTTTTTACATGACATAAAAATTTTTATAAAAAGTGATCAAGAAGTCGCACAGACCTCAAAATGGTAGCAAGATACCAATTTCGCAAAAAATGACACATCACAGAGCGCCATACACCTAAAAAAAATTTAAAAACGTTATTAGTGTCAGAAGATGGCAACATTTTTTTTCTTTTTCATACACATTCGTTTAATTTTTGAAAATGTATTAAAACACAATAAAACCTGTATAAATTTGATATCACCTTGATCGTACCGAACCAAAGAATAAAGTAGAGGTGTTATTTGGAGCGCACAGTCAAAGTCGTAAAAACTGAGCCCACAAGAACGTGACACACATGTGTTTTTTTTTTCTATTTTTCTACATTTGGATTTTTTTCCAGCTTCCCAGTACATGGCATGGAATAATAAATAACATGATGGAAAAGTAACATTTGTTTAGCACAAAATAAGCCCTCACACAGCTCTGTACACGGAAAGATGAAAAAGTTATGGATTTTTGAAGGTGGATAGCGAGAAATGAGCGAAAAAACTCTGCGTCCTTAAGGGGTTAAATATACCAGATATATCTCCGGCTAGAAAGAGAGAGCAGCCGGATACACGTATTGTTGGAATTTTGATTGGGGTCTCCATCCAACTTTATTCTTTTGGTTGGTATGATCACAAGAATACCAAATTTATATAGATTTTATCAGGTTTTAATAGATTAAATCTTTTGTACAAAAAAAAAATTGCCATTTTGCCAAATTCTGATGCCAATAACTTTTTCACACTTTTGTGTACAGACCTATGCAAGGTCTGCATTTTTTGAGGTTCATGCTGACATTTTATTTTATATCAATTTGGGACCTATATGTTTGCAGTGAAAGCAGTTTGCACATGTACTTATGTGTAAATTGCACCTGAAAACTGGTGCAGCTAGTTTTAGAAATGTGGGGGCTTCATGTTAGCTGTGAAATTTCGGCAATATGTTTATTATTTATTTATGGAAAAAAAATATTTTTGGGAAAGTCAGTCCTATCACCAAAATAACATTTACCATATGTCATATTTACCATGGCATCATATTTTATAGGGCAGCACGGTGGCTGAGTGAGTAGCACATCTGCCTTGCAGCACTGGGGTCCTGGGTTCGAATCCCACCCAGGTCAACATCTGCAAAGAGTTTGTATGTTCTCTCCGTGTTTGCGTGGGTTTCCTCCGGGTACTCCGGTTTCCTCCCACACTTCAAAACATACTGTTAGATTGTGAGCCCCATGGGGACAGGGACCAATTTGACATGCTTTGTGCAGCGCTGCGTAATCTGTGTGCGCTATATAAATAAAGACTTATTATTATTTTTTTAGGATGTTAGGAGGCTTATGACCTTAGGAGCAAATTTTTTTGATTTTCACAAAAATCGTCAAAACCTATTTTTGTAGGGCTAATTTATTTAGAAGTGACTTTATAAGGCCTTTATGCCCCCAAAAAAACACAAATGACACCATTTTAGAAACTGTGCCCCTCAAAATATTCAAACCTTTGGGAAGTTTGTTAACCCTTTGAGCACTTCATGAGGGTGAAAAATAAATGGAAGTGAAATTAGGGAATTTTTTTTTATATACAATATACAACGGTATTCAGTGAGCACTAAAATTTTCACCTTCACAATGGGGCACATTTACTAAGGGTCCGAACGCCGCACTTTCGTCGGGTTTCCCGAATGTTACCATTTTGCGCCGAGATGCCCCGGGCTTTTTGGATTGGATTGTGGCACACCAGCATTCATGCCACAGAAATGGGGGGGGGGCTGTCGGACAACCCGACGGATTCGGGCAAACCCCGGAATTTAAAAAAGGATTTGTATCACAAGATCAAGCACTCACATGCACCAGGAAGAAGCAAGTGAACTCCGGGGGACCTCCAATAGGGCACATTTACTTATCCTGTCCTGTCGCAATCCAGTGGCACGTTCTCCGAAGAGGATTCGGGTCTTCCGTCGATTCACTAAGGTTGTGCGCCCGATGTCCACCAGGTGTCGCTGCTCCGCCTAGGTCCGCCGAGTTCCACCGGAGTTCACCATCCTCTTCCTGGTGCATGTAAGTGTGGGTCAAGCGACACTTTATTTAATTACCGCGATTTTTCCGAATCCCTCGGGTTTTCCGATGAACACGTCCCCCGATTTTTTCGTTGCATGCAAGCCGGCCCCGATGCGACACAATCCGATCGCGTGCGCCAAAAATGGTAAAATTCGGAAAACCCGCCGGAAAAACGTAATTTGGACCCTTAGTAAATGTGCCCCAGCGGCGGCTTCTCCGACGAGCGTTCAGGTCTTCCGGCTATTCATGAAGGTCCTGCGGCCGATGTCCACCAGGTGTCGCTGCTGCGCCAAGGTCTGCCGAGTTGCGTCGGAGTTCACTGATCTCTTCCTGGTGCATGTAAGTATGACGCGTGCGAGCAATTTTCTTTTTTAAATGTGGCGGTTTTATTCAAATCTGTCGGGTTTTTTTTCGACCACGCCCCCGATTTCCGTCGCGTACATTCCATCGCCGATGCGCCACAATCCGATCGCGTGCGCCAAAATCCCGGGGCAATTCAGGAAAATCGGCGCAAATCGGAAATATTCGGGTAACACGTCGGGAAAACGCGAATCGGGCCCTTAGTAAATGACCCCCTATGTGTTGAAAAGGAAAATGCATTTTACACTTTTGGTGCAGTTCCTTCTAAGTATGCCAATACCCTTTTTGTCACTGGATAATGCTCTTGGGGGGGGGGCAACAGCGCTGTTCAGATTTTGGAGGACAAATAAGACAGAAATACTTTTCATGTGTCAGGATGCATTTGGAGAACGTTTGTGGTATCTAAACAGAGGGGGACCCCAACAAGTCACACCATTTTGTAAAGTACATCCCTTGGAGAATTTAGCAAGATGTAATGTGTATATTTTCCAATACATATGTATGATCCAAAATGGATGAAAATCTTCCAAAAAAGTCACTTTTACCCCAAATTTTTCTAAGCCACAATGGATAACAGATAAAAAAAACCCAAACATGTGTAAAACTATTTCTCCCAGACAAAGAATTGCCTCACATGTGCATATAAAATGTTGTATGGGTACACAGTAGGGCTCAGAAGGGAAAGATGGTCGTTGGCCTTTTAGAAGGCAAATTTGACAGAAATCTTTTACATGTGTCAGGAGGATGCATTTGGAGAGCCCTAGTGGTACCAAACAGTGGAGAACCCCAACAAGTGATTTTGAAAATGACACACCGTGGAGACTTTACCAAGGTGTAATATGTGCATTTTTTAATCTACAGGTGTATGATCCAATCAGGCCCAAAAAAGTAAAATGGTGAAAACTTAAAAGTCAACCTTGCCTCTAATTTTTCTAAGCCACAAAGAATGAAAGGTGAAACAACAACCAAAAATGTATAAAACTATTTCTCCCCACTATTACCCCACAAAATTCTGTACGGGGGGGCACACTAGAGGGAAATAGAGGTGTTTGCTGTATAGAAGCCAAATTTTACAGAAATCATTTACATGTGTCAGGATGCATCTGGAGAGTCCTAGTGGTACAAAACAGAGGCAATCCCCAAATATCACCCCAATTTTGGAAAATACAGGCAGTCCCCGTGTTATGTACAGGATAGGTTCTTTAGGTTTGTTTTAAGTTGAATTTGTATATAAGTCGGAACTGTATATTTTATAATTGTAGCTCCAGACAATTTTTTTTTTGTCCATATCACAATTGGGTTTTCAAAATTTTGTGCTGTCATAGGACCAATGATTATCAATAAAGCTTCACTACAGACACTTTAGAGCTGCTCATTGCAGTCTGGGAGTAAAGTAAATCATCTAGAGATCTTCACCAGAGGTCACAGTGGGCAGAGAGGTCCGTCTGTAAGTTGAGTGTCCTTAAGTCGGGGGCGGCCTGTATACCCCTTGGAGAATTTAGGGAAGTGTAATATGTGAATACTATTGTGGTGTGCTATAGTACCTCTGGAACTGAGGGACTGGAAAAGTTATCCACATAGAGGTGGTAGCCATTATTCAGCAGTGGGTGCACGCAGGGGCGTAACTACAGGGCTAGAAGCCATAGCAGCTGTTATGGGGCCCACATTGTCAGGGGGTCCCAGCATCTGGGTTACTGGATTTGAATATGCTGTATGTGTGTATTTGTGCTTTGCTCTAAATGTTTATGCAAATGTGTATGTCAGTGTATAAGATGCATCTGTGTATATGGTTCTGTATGTATATAAGGTGTATATATACTGTATGTATATTTGTAAGGGGTTTGTGGGACCCCATTCAGAAGTTTGGTGTGGGGCCCTGCCTTTCCTTGTTACGCCACTGGGTGCACCAGATCCCACACAGCTTCCCACTAACTCCTCGGACAGGGGGGCATTCTGGGGGGCTATTTTGTGTGGCTTTTACCTCATACAGAAGAGAAAGAAAGTGGTGCTCATAAATAGACTTTTGTCTTGGAATAGTTTGTATATAAAGATAAAACTTTTATTAACATTCAAGTAAAAAACGTTATTGTCACGCTCAGAATAACATGTTAAAAGCTATATCAGACTTACTTGTAATAAGGTTAACTTACAAAAACCTTTAAAAAGGTACCCAAACATTGTACCCAGCCGCTCAACCCCAGGGTCAATAACACCTACCAAAAAAAAAGGCAAGAGTACATAATAACCATAGTCCATATAAGTAAAAAGTCAATACTTTAATAATCATGATGCTACATAAAAAATTACAACAAATCTTATGACATGTCACACAGAGACATAGTCAGAAATATAACACAAGACAATAACTGACTAAAAATGGGTGGACACCCAAGCTTCCACAGCGTGGACCTGACACTAACTGGTGACCAAGGCATAACTGAATGGGGACAATACCAGTTATAACATGTCACCAAAATGTTATATACCCCCACAAAAGTAAAGCTATAAATGAGCAAAATGTCTGAGTAACAACAAAGACAAAGAGGGGAGAACATACAGGAATGGTCTATTGGATACCAGTGTAAAAAGGAGCTTAAAGGGGTATTCCAGGAATCAGCATAATTCATATACAAATGGGCACTCAAAATATAAGCTAATTGTTATTAAAATTTTGCTTCCTCTTAGCATAAAATGCGGTGACATAGACTGTCATGAAGAATTTAATCAGTCCGTTAATTTCCTCTGCGCGGTCCGTTGCAGGACAAAGGTGGCTGCTGGTCACATGTCCACATCACATAGCCTGAACCTGTCTGGGCAGGTCATGTCATCACCACTATGTTTGGCTGTAGTCGGTTGGTTGCAGTGCATCCAGTATGGTCAGTGTTATGGTGATGGCAGTTACACATCATTACTATGGTAATGAAAGTCTGTTATATAATCACTGTTAGCAGAGCATAAGTGGTAGGAGGAGTTACTGAGAACTAAAGGATCATGGAACTTGTAGTTTCCAGTGGCGGCCATCTTAGTGATAACTCCACCTACTTTAGAGAGGCCATAAACTTTGTAAATCATAAAATCAAATTATTTAAGCTTCGTTTTGTGACTAATGACATTGAGTATTGTTGTATTCATTTAGTTATATCATCATGGGGTTTTTGTGTCAGACGTTCATATTCCCGGAATACCCCTTTAAATATGATATTTAATAGAAAGTACAGTAATTAACAGGAGTTAAACCACCTCCGAAAAAGTCAAACACACTGGAAAAAAAATTGAACTAAATGACTATACAACAGTTAAAGTGCAACATTAACTATAATAGACAAAAGACAAACTTCATAACAATTATTGTAAGGTCCAAGAATGGTGCATAAATATTAAATAATCTAGATAAGTACACTGGAATAAGAAATAAAGTGCAAAAAGTGCATTAAAAGTGCATAATTGCACATAATACATGTGGTATTATAATATAATATATAATATTTCACAAGGTGCAAAAACCATGAATAGCATATTTTCTTTGAAGTGCACCAAGTCATACGCTCTCCTGGTCTCTTTTATTCATAGATCGTAAAGTGTGCAAACATAGATCTTCTCCTAAAGATTCTCTTTGTAGGGATATTAATGTGTGGCATGGCAAAGTCAATAGATTGCAAAGATAAATAAAGAAAAACCTAATAACAAAGACAAAATATCAAAAATCAAAAAACTGAAAAATACGGAACATAAAATAAACTTCCAAATAAAAATTGTATAATACAAAAAACACTAAAATTACATAAAAGGTTCACAAAAAAGGTCTGAAGCTAACAGATTCATTGAGGCCAAAGGGGGAAATTGTATTAAGGTCACTATCCATTTGGTCTTTTTCTGCAAGAGAGCGTGTTTAAGATCGCCCCCACGCCACCCTAAGTAAACTCTATCAATTCCACAAACCTTTAAACCCTTAGGGTTACAGTAGTGGAATTCATAACAGTGACCTGGGATTGTCTTCAATTGATCCATACATTGTGCTTGAGATGCTGCTGAGATGCGACATGCATGCTCCAGATCTCTTAATTTCAAGGCTCGTGTAGTCATGCCGTAGTCAGTTTGTCTTTTAAACGAATCCTCGTTGGAGCAAACACGACGTGCCCTCAGAAATTGTCTAACTGGTATTGCTTGTTTGACCTGAGGAAAATGGGAAGAGGCGGCATGTAGTAGAGAATAAGTCTGTAGTCTTCCTAAAGATGTCAGTAGAAACAAAACCAGAAGGATGTATATTCATTAGCAGATCAAGAAACTCTACTTGTGGCCGACTATACTTCCAAGCCAGTTTCACATTTAAATTGTTTGTATTTAGATTGGAATTGTTCCAAAAGTGACATGGAGCCCTGCCAGATATCATCTATATATCTATACCACTGGAGTACGGCCTCATGTTCAGGAGACTGAAAGACAATTTCACTCTCTCAAAGTCCAAGGAACAGGTTGGCATAAGACGGGGCACAAGTGGCCCCCATTGCTGTTCCTATGAGCTGTAGAAGAAGGCGATCTTTAAAAGTGAAATAATTATGGGTAAAGGCAAAATGCAATAATAGCATGATGAACTCAATCAGATCTGGATCTAGGTTCATCATGTCTAAAAAGAATCTTGAGGCTCGTACTCCATGGTCATGTGTCATGGTCAGAGTTTCTACAAATTGTTGTAGATAAAAGTCTATAAACCTCCAGATATTTTCACACAGCTGCAGATAATTTTACACAGACCGCCTATGGTACAGACAATGGGACGGCCTGCTGGTTTCTCTGCACTTTTGTGGACTTTCGGCAATAAATCAAAAGTGGGTTTGACCAAATAATCATCCTTAGCAAGTTTAGGTGAAATTGTTTTCTGTTAAACGAAATCCATAATGAATGGGGCCTATTTGCACTGCTGAGACAGGTATTTAACTGGGGATTGTGTCGCAGTTGCGTAGGCTTTCATGCGACAGAAATCGGGGGGTGGTCCGGCTGATTCGGACTGAGCGCAGGATTTAACTTTCAAATTGTTTCGCAAGATCAAGAACTTACATGCACCAGGAAGAAGAAGGTGAACTCCATCGGACCTGAGTGGGGAAGCGACACATGCAAGGTATCAGGCGCACAATCGTAGTGAATCGCGGCACAGTGCATTATAGACGGACAATGCACCTACGGGGAACTCCGCGGAGCGGTAAGTAAATGTGCCCCAATGTGTCTAGTTCTATTTCAAAACATCCAGTCAGATCTGAGTCTGGGTGTTTATAACAGTCAGTCATGCGGAGTTGACAAAAGGCTTCCTCTTCGTACATGTGCATAGGCCAGATCACAATATCGCCCCCTTGTCCGCTGGTTTTATTATATTTCTTTGAATTCCCTTCAATGTCGGATAGCCATCCGTAGGGACCCAGTAAGATTTGATGAGATGTATTCTGTGGAATCAATCTCTCAAGACCTTTTTTTACCAAATGTTTACAGATGGACATGCCGACAAGGTAGGAAATACTGCGAAATTCTATACAAATGTTTTGGATGTTGTGGCTCAAAGCCTGACCAGTTGGATAAAAGACCTTCCTGCTCCATGCCCCCAAGTACTTTACCTCACCATCCCAGAAATTAACACGAGACACTGCGTGATGTTTGAAACAGTAAGGCCACAGCAGCCCAATTTATTAACATAAATAACAAGTTAAACATTTGCATAAGAAAAACATTGAAACAACAAAATTAAATAACAAATTTAAATAGAAAGTGCAAAACAGTCCATAATGACAAGGCCTCAGGGGGTCGCCGCACCGTGACAGTCCGGGAGGCTGTCAAATATGTCCACCACCAGGTCGGCATATTAGTTGTAACCTCCAATATTCCATAACATACATACATTTTGCCTCTTCAAATTCCAAATTAATCCCTATTGGCTTCCCCTCTTATCCCGTGGCTGCGTGACAAACTCATTCACCCTAGCCAAAGGGCGGGTGGGCAACTTCTTCTGGTCCCGCTGGTCCAAAGAGAAAGTGGATCCAATGTGACATGCAATTTAAAGGTTAGTGGCTACCTCCTCTTCCTCCATTATTAGCCCAACCCCACATTAACCCTATGTTTGCTTTAACCGCAGGTCAAAGCGGGCATTCGGTTAATGCTACCCCTAACCTACTGCCCTTATCTGTTACTTGTAATAAGGTAGCACCTTAATATAAGGCTACATGCACACGATGTATGCCCGCCGTACCTTAGTAGAGCGCTGCTCACCCCCCACCCCTCTCCATAGGACTATACAGCGCACGGCCCTGTATCACGTAGAAAGATAGGACATGTCCTATCTTTCTACAGGCTATGGAGCGGTATGGTGCCGTGAGCCCATAGAAGTGTATGGGAGACATATATACGCCGTATATACGTCCCCCATACATGTGTGTGAATGTAGCCTAAATGTGTACTTCAGTAAGTAGTATTATCTTCATAGTTTCATAGTTTATATGGTTGAAATAAGACACTTGTCCATCAAGTTCAACCAAGGAAGGGAAGGGATTGGATGAGAAAGCGATTTAGGGAAAACAATTCTATATAGCATAACAATCAATGTTATTTAGGTGTAAAAAGGCATCTAGACCCTTCTTGAAGCTCCCTGCTGTCCCTGCTGTGACCAGCACCTGAGGCAGGCTTTTCCACAGATTGACAGTTCTCATAGTAAAGAAGTCCTGTCGCCTCTGGTGATTAAACCTTGATTTCTCCAAACGGAGACAGTGCCCCCTTGTCTTTTGATTTGATTTAATCTGAAACAATTTACCACCATATATTTTGTATGGACCATTCATATATTTATATAAATTAATCATGTCCCCTCGTAGTCATCTCTTTTCAAGACAAAATAAATCTAATTGTTTTAATCTTTCCTCATAACTAAGACCCTCCAAACCCCTTATCATTTTTGTGGCTCTACGTTGAACCCTCTCCAGCTCCAGGGCATCCTTTTTATGGACCGGTGCCCAGAACTGGACAGCATATTCCAGGTGTGGCCGAACCAGTGCCTTGTATAGTGGTAATATTACATCCCTATCACGAGAGTCCAGACCACTTTTGATACATGACAAGATCCTACTGGCTTTAGAGGCAGCTGATTGACATTGCATGCTGTTATTCAATTTATGATCTACTAGTACCCCCAGGTCCTTCTCAACAAGGGACTCTCACAGATTTACTCCCCCAAGGACATATTTTGCCTTTGGATTTTTGGCCCCCAGGTGCATAACATTACATTTATCCACATTAAACCTCATTTGCCAAGTGGATGACCAAACATTCAGTTTGTCCAAGTCACCCTGCAGCCTATGAACATCCTCCATTTACTGTATTACACTACACAGTTTGGTGTCATCTGCAGAAATAGACACAGTGCTATTAATTCCTACCTCTATATCATTAATAAATATATTAAATAGTAGTGGGCCAAGCACAGAACCCTGAGGTACACCACTCAGAAACTGGGACCATTCTGAGTAGGAATCATTGACCACAAACTCTTGGATACGATCCTTCAGCCAGTTTTCAATCCAATTGCAAATGATTTCTGCCAAAACCAATAGCCCAATGTTACCCATCAGGCGTCTATGAGGGACGTGTCAAATGCCTTTGCCAAGTCCAAGAACACAATATCACAGAGCTCCTCCATCCAGGCACCTGCTCACCTCTTCATAGAAGCAGATCAGGTTTAGTTTGACAACTTCATTCTTAGTAAACCCATGCTGGGCTGTCACTTATTATACTATTTGATGTCAAATACTCCAGTATGTAGTCTTTTACTAACCCTTTCCAATACTTTCCCCACAATGGAAGTTAAGCTTACAGGCCTGTAATTGCCTGGCGAGTTCTAGAGCCCTTTTTATATTGGCAACCATTTGCCTTGCGCCAGTCACTTGGCACACACACCGAACATTACGGAATCCCTGAAGATTTTAGGACAGTGGTACAGCATAACAGAAACGAGTTCTTTAAGAACTTGGGGTGTGACCCATCTGGTTCAGGAGTTTGTACACATGATTTATTGAGCTTAGATGGATTATGTCTACTTCAGCCCGTTTACTATATTACAGGATGCATGACCGCACTTTGGGACACCACCCAAGTCAGAAGTTCTCTCTTCTATTGTATAAACGGAGCTAAAAACCTATTAAGTATCTCCGCTTCTCTTGGTCTCCAGTCACGATGCCCCCATTTTCAGAATAAGGGGTCCAACCTGTTCTGACCCTTTTTTTTTTTTTTGATTGATTTACCTAAAATTTCTTGGGACTTGTTTTACTATCTTTAGCCACTGTCTTCATTTTGTATTTTGGCCTTTTTGTAAGCATTGAAAGCCCTCAGTGGACCCGTCAGATTATTTTTAAATGCCCTCTTTTCTCATTAATTGCCCTTCTAACTGTAGCTGTAAGCACGCGGGGTGTAATTTAGCCCCCATCTATACTTGTTACCTATTGGAATAAATTTAGAAGTATAAAAACCCAGGATAGATTTGAATTTCTCCCATTTAATATTAGTATCATCATGTGACAGTATCATACCAGTCTATATCCTGTAGTGCAGCCCTGAATTTCTGGAAATTAGCCCTCTTAAAATTCAAAGTTTTCGATTTTCCCCCCTGTTTCTGCTTTTTAAAGTTTAAGAGGAAAATAATTATATTATGATCGCTGTTCCCAAGGGGTTCCCGAACACTGACATTTTGGACAATCTCCTCATTGTTAGAAATCACATGGTCCAACAATGCGTCACCTCTTGTGGGATCTTCTACAAGCTGCACTATAAAATTATCCTGCAGAAAGTTGATAAAGAAGAGCCCTGACCCCAATTTACATTTGGAAAGTTAAAGTTTCCCATTATTCCTACGGTCCCCTCCTGTGCAGCCCACTCCATCTGTTTATATAGGTGACCCTCTATTTCCTCAGAGATGTTAGGGTGTCTATAAATTACACCAAAAATAGTTTTCTCAAAGCTCTCTTGGCTTTGAATTTCAACCCACAAAGTTTCAGCCTCCTCACACTCTTCTGAGACCACTGACTCATCTTGGCCAAGCTCAGATTCATATGTCATTTTGTTTATTCACTCAGTACCTTACATCCAATCCTGTAGTGACTGCTGGTGGGATACTAAATACATATTTTTTAGTTATTGTTACACACAGGACCAATCATCGTAATATGTAGCCCCAATGAACCCCCACATTGACGATTGTGAAGAACATTGGTGCTATTGACTGGTCTGGATCGACCAAACAATAACAGCGATTGTAGATGAAGTGGGGTGGCAAAAACCCCAGTACCATGAGCCAAGATGGATAGCTATCAGGGACAGCCACTATTTATCCCCAATCAACTTGCATACACATACGGTGATCAGAGTACCACGCATAATAGGTCAGCAACTCACTTCCCATCATGAAATCCCCTGAGGAGTCACTTTATGTGATGAAACACATAGTGAGTGTAGGTATAAGTTATACAAGGACCAGTGTAGCCATTCTAAGTGGAAGAATCTGGGTACTGCCCATACAAAGACAGGAGTCAAAATGTGGTTGTGAGGAGACAGTTACGGAGCAGGAAGAGACAATAGCTTCCAGACAAATATGGACCTACGGCTACTAATGACCCTATGGCTATTAATTAAGTTTGCAGTAAGACTGTTCTAATATTTAATATTTGAGCACAGTTGGTTATGTACACACAGACACCCAGTTTTTCTAGCCATGTTTGTTTGTTGTATTTGTATGTGAGTCTTATGTTGGCTTTTATTATAAGAAGTAAAAGTTAAGTTTTATTATTGACTATACCGTACTTATACTTGAAATGTCTGACCTCAGTATTTCTCATTCCTGGTAAACTTAAAGGGAACCTGTCACTAGGGACCTCATTTTCACTAAAGACAGATTACAAAAGCTCGTTGTAGCTGCATTGCACATGTGCCTTTCTGCTTTCTCGCTTTCTCTGTGCATTTGCATTACAATATAGTAGTGTGTTATAACTTACTTGGCTTCCTGACAGAATCCTCTGTGTCGTCCTAGGGGTTGGGTTTTCGTTTAGATGCATTTTTAAAAAACAACACATGACCTGTCTGGACTGCAGGCTGCCTCCATCTTTGTGCTCCTGTACAGCTTGTCCCTCTCCCACTGATGTCATCTCACCAGGCTGTGAGCTCTGTGAAGGAGCAGGAGGGAGGAGCTGTACAGGAGCACAGAGGTGGGGGCTGAGAGCTGGGGAGTCTGCAGCACAGACAAGTCACATGTTGTTTTTTTTAAATGCATCCATGGAGGTGAATGTAGGCAGTACTTTAGATGTCCAACTATTTGACATTTTGTTCAGGCTGTTCAACACAGAGCTGTAAGTGCTGCCTCTAATCGCTATGGAATCTACAGAGAATCTCAGTGTTGATAACTTCTGGACCACCAGAGATATTGCAAATCTGATAGTGGCAATCAATTTCTCAGGTAATTTCAATCTTCTTTGATCTGTTACATGACCACCTGTTACATGAAAATTTCCCTTGGTCCATTATGGTTCAATAAGAGTTTATTAAGTAAAAACACAGTTGTGGAAAAAATGACAGTAGTATGAACGGTAAAAACAAAGTACAGGTACCCAGAGACCTACATAGCGGTCTAAATATTTCCCTTGGTCCATTATGGTGGTTTTTAAGATGGTGAGAATGTTAGAAATATAGCCTTAAAGACCGGTGCCCTCATCTATTATTTGCCAGGGTGTTCAGATATTTCATTTACCCCCTAATTACAGCAGCAATTTAGGTTTTTATCACGGTTCAGAGACAGTTCCTCCATTTTTTTCACAAAAAAAACAACATAAGTAGAGGATTAGTTATATGATGTTCTGCAGGAGTTTGCCCACAAGTAGACCGGATGGGTGACTTTTTTTTAAAATGCAACATTTTATGCAATTTCACAGCGGCCGAGACTAAAAACCTTGCATGACTTCCGCCTTTTATTACCAGGTTATAATTTTTTCACTCTTTGCACAGTTGTTCGGTATTCAGTTGTTTTATGTCCAATTTACATAATCATAGCAAAAAGTATATGGTTTTGCATTGGTTGCAATGTTTTCAATGGGGTTAAGGAAAACATCTCGTTTTGCTGATGTATGATCCGTAGCAAGTCATTTATCTGCTGCAGATGCCAGTGAGGAATTTAACCTTTTCAATGCAAAGGCTTAGCGCCACGCCTCCTGCCGCAACAAAATCATGGCATAAAATTGCCTGGCTTCTAATGCTCGTGAAATCTTTCCGAGTTGGATCCTGAAATTATTAACAATATTTTATGGGGGGAATTAATTAATGTGTTTGCCGGATCTGACATTGCAGAGCTGGAGTAGATCAGTGTGATGATGAATCTGTCACAGTTTAAGACTGTTGAGATTTACTTTTAGACCTTATTTTAGCTGGTATATACTGTGTACCGCAATGTGGCACCCCTCTTATTCTTTTGGCCCACAGGCTATTTCTGGAGATGACACCCTTTGTTGGATAAATGAGTCAGAAAGCATTTTATATTGATTTTTTTGGTGCAAATCCGTCCCCTGGGAACTTGGTATTTATGACGTGCCAATGTTGGAGGTACAATAGATGGAAGGAGTTTGATGGGTCATATTTTTCTTTCAGCTGCTGCAATGGGCAGAGCACGACTTCCTCAAGGATATTTCAATGTAGTGAAGGTATGTGGTATACCTGTCACTATTATATATTATATAGTAATAGTGAGAGCGCAATCTGTCCTATAGCAGGAGGAGATGGTGTAATAGTGGGCATGCCCCTCTATTCTTCCCATCTCCTCCGATGCGGAGAGCCATACTAGGCAGTCTCACAAGCTGAGTAATATAAGTAAAAAGCCGCCCAGTAATATAATTTAAATTGGAGAGTCCCCCCCCCCTCTCCTCCCAGAAATGAAACAGGAAATGGGTGGCCACCCTTGGCCTATTGCCCACCCACATGAAAGAGGCCACACAGCCGTGTAGTTTCTGGAAAAACTAGCACGGTATGTACACAGGGGACTGCAACACGATAGATAGGATTTTGGGTAAAAGGATCATTTTGACTAAGTTCACCCGGGCAGGGAGGGAAAGTCTGATTTTTTTCACCATGCCCAGTACGCTGGCACAAGAGAGCCAGCAAGGGGAACACATTCAGCGAGTAGTAGTCAACCACATAGTGAGTAATTCGCATGCCTAGATAGATGACCTCCGAAGTCACCTGAAGAGGGTGGGAGACCGGCTCGAAGGTAGGAGGCGAGAGGTCAGTAGGGAGAATAATCCAATTGATCCTTAGTCCAGCGTGGGGACCGAATTCCATAAAAACCTCAAGAATCTCATTCAATGAGGGTCCCAAGTCCCCCAGGAAAAGTAAGGTATTGTCAGCATATAGACTAACTGAAAGGCGGGATACATTTGTCTGCCATTCCTCTAAATGTGCAGATACCCCAAGAGATTTGCACAGAAATATCTAGCGGCAATAGTACAGTAATTGGAAATCTGAGGCGAGATAAGATTATCTAACATTACAGTCAATGTGACAAGTAATTGGCGGAATCTGTCAGACGTGAATACCTTTGCTCACAACAATGTGCACTTCATTCCAATTAGTAGGTCTGCTATTTACGTTGACAGAAGTATGTGGAATTTCTTTCATAGCTGTATCATGTTCCCCTCAGGGACCATGTGCACTAGAACAGGCTACACTGGCAATATGTCTGCCCTAGCTTTAACTGGACTTCATGTGTAGCACAGAAGAAGTGTCCAGGCTCCTTTCCTCTGCCTAATCCACTACCTGCATCAGTGACCCCATCCACCGACACCTCCTACAGTCCCTCTCCCCAGCAGTCACTTCTCACCTAAGTTTAACTTTATTTAACCTCTAAAACCCTAATTGTTTCTCTGAATCAATGTCATACAAATTATATGTTAATCCCTACTAATCGCTCTCTCCTCTACAATCTATCCTTTATGCAGCTAGACTAATCTTTCAATCCAGGTTGAGCTTCTGAATATACTTTAAACTACTAACACTCATCCACCTCTCCCATCCTCTTTGATGTCCCAGTAAACTAAAATTATTATCTTCTTTGTTTCAAACCTCCCACTCATGTCTCCAGGACTTCTCCTGAGCTGCACCAATTCTCTGGAATGCCCTACCCCAGTCTATCAGATTTATACCCAACCACCAAAGTTTAAAACAGTTTTTTCTAAAAAACCAGGCAGGTCTATCACATTCCCTTAATGCATGGAAATTCAACTCTATTTTAACTGACCTTCATTGCTGGCAACAGTCGTGGCAGTTAACCCCTACGGGACTTATTTTGGCCTCTAGGATCCGGGCCCATTTTTCAAATCTGCCCTGTGTCACTATAATTGCTTATAGCTTTGGAACGATATAAGATATCCAGGGGATTTTGAGATTGTTTTCTTGTGACACATTGGGGCAGATTTACTTACCCGGTCCATTCGCGATCCAGCCGGGATTCATTAAGGCAGTTCCTCCGACGTCCACCAGGTTCACCGGCCTATTCCTAGTGAAGGTAAGCTCTGCGACACTTTTTTTTTTTTCAAATGCGGCGTTTTTTCTGAATCCATCGGGTTTTCGTTCGGCCAGGCCTCCCGATTTCCGTTGCGTGCATGCCAGCGCCGATGCGTCACAATCCGGTCGTGTGCGCCAAAATCCCGGGGCAGTTCAGGGGAAATCGGTGCAAATCGGAAATATTCGGGTAACATGTCGGGAAAACGCGAATCGGGACCTTAGTAAATGACCTGAATTGTACTTCAAATTATTTGCTTTTTTAAGATTCCACATATTTTACTAGAATGTTATGAGGCTCAGAATTTTTTTGGGAAAATCACCAAAACCCGTATTTAGATGGACCTGCTCAACTTCTAATTGACTGTGAGAGGCCTAAATAATAGCTAGACTCGTAATTATGGAAACTACACCCCTCAACATAAGAAAAAGCACTTTTAACGAGTTTGTTAACCCTTTAGGTGTATTATAGGGGTTAAAACAAAATGGAGGTGCAGTCTACAAATTGTAAGATTTTTTGATAATACATTCATTTTGAGTGGAAAATTAAACATTTGTAATGGATTAAATGAAAAAAAGCTCCACAAAGTTTGATACCCAATTTCTCCCTGGTGCACTGATACCCCATATGTGGTGGTAACCTGCTGTATGGGCACACGGCCGGGCATAGGAGGGAAGGAGGCGCCATCCAGAGCAGATTTCCATTGTCAAATTGTACAGGCTATACATTTTTTTGTTTTTTTTAATGTGGCCCTAATGTGGACTTATTTTTTTTACCACAAGAGATGCACTTTTTTGGTACATAGCAAATTGGTGAGATTTGGTGAGAAATGAAAATCATCCATTTTTAGGAAGATTTTTTGTGGGTTTTTTTGGTTTACCACTAGAGATGAGCGAACATACTCGTCCGAGCTTGATGCTCGATCGAGCATTAGCGTACTCGTAACTGCTCGTTGCTCGGACGAGTATTTCGCCCGCTCGAGAAAATGGCAGCTCCCACCGTTTTGCTTTTTGGCGGCCAGAAACAGAGCCAATCACAAGCCAGGAGACTCTGCACTCCACCCAGCATGACGTGGTACCCTTACACGTAGATAGCAGTGGTTGGCTGGCCAGATCAGGTGACCCTGGGATAGACTAGCCGCTGCCCGCGCTGCTCGGATCATTCTCTGTCTGGATGCCGCTAGGGAGAGAGCTGCTGCTGCTCAGGGAAAGCGTTAGGGTGTTCTATTAGCTTACTGTTAGGCAGGAGTGATTCTAAAAGAACCCAACAACCCTTCTTAGGGCTACAATAACGTTATAATTTTTTTTTTTTTTTATTTGCAGCTAGTACCATATTGTGAGGAATTAGCAGGGGGACTTGCTACCGTTGTGTTTAGCTCTTAGTGACACACATATCCACCTCAAACACCAAAGTGGGAAAATTTATTAGGGGTTTGAGTAGAATTAGGCACAGTCTGCCAGTTTCTTTTTATTTTACGTTTATTGTTTTAATAACTCAGCGTCATCTCATCTGGCATAGTAGTGTGCTGTAATACTTGGCTAGAAAATAGCCATAGGAGAATACAAACGTCTTAATTACGCCTACAGTAGCGTTATATATATTTGATTTCTGGTTGATCTGCTGGTGGCTGTACTTGCTGCAGTGCATCTACTATCAAATTGGGAGCAATTTGGAGTCAGACTTGCGACCACTGTGTTTTAGTGACGCACATATCCATCGCAAAGACCGAAGTGGGAAAATTTATTAGGGCCCGGGGTTGTATTTCAAAATCACCGTCCCATACAAAGGACAACACTGGCCGCCTGTGCCCTCATTGCACTCCCGCCCGGCCCCCCCCCCTGAGATCTCCCCTCCAGGCCTGAATAATGCCCCTCAGGACTAGCAAAGGACTGGCGCACGACCCTTAGTAAATGTGCCCCAATATGGTAACATTATTTGCACTATTTGTAAGTTGCATTAGCTTATCACTAAAAAAATTAATTCACATCTTATTCAATTTGTTACCCATACAATATGTTCAAATAGATGTTATTAAAAAAAGGAACGATTTGACGATAATTACCCTAATTGTAGCCTTGCTGTCCCTTTATAACGTCCACCTGGGGAACGTGGCCATGGCTACTGCGACACTCTGTGAAAAGGCCACGACTACATAAATGTCCATTGATTGAAAAGCTTCTGCACATGCTCTACAGCCGCAGGGGTGAACCTAAACTCTCTGCTGCCTGAGGCAAGCTGTAAAATGGCCCCCACTCCACCCCATGCAGTAGAAATATATCAGATATTATTTTTAGTAGGTGCCTTCTCTGTGCAGTATCTTACACCCTTATTTACATTAGGTATGAAGAGACACTGGGGCAGATTTACTTACCCGGTCCGTTCGCGATCCAGCGGCGCGTTCTCTGCGCTGGATTCGGGTCCGCCCGGGATTCATCAAGGTAGTTCCTCCGCCGTCCACCAGGTGGCGCTACTGCGTTGAAAAGCATTGGGTTTTCGCTCGGCCACGCCGCCCGATTTCCGTCGCGAGCATGCCGGCGCCGATGCGCCACAATCCGATCGCGTGCGCCAAAATCCCGGGGCAATACAGGGGAAATCGGCGCAAATCGGAAATATTCAGGTAACACGTAGGGAAAACACGAATTGGGCCCTTAGTAAATGACTATTTTTAAGTGGCAGGCCCTGCTTTGTACCTCTCATGCTACCTGTCCCGCCTACCTTAATGCAGGTGGTGCTGCCTGAGGCGAGAGGCTCAATTCGCCTCATGGCTGGTGCACTCCTACACAGCTGTCTGGAATGAGCAGAGTCAAGGTGGCAGGAAAGGCTTGAACTGTGCATGTGCAATCTAGGCGCAGTCACGCAGTCCTGGCCTTTTGACATGCAGGGGAGCTTTCTTCTTTGCGCATGCGCCGCAATCACTACCAGTGTGCCACAGTGGTTATAACTGAAGTGCTGTCACCTGTAAAAACAGCACAAGGAGCTGCTTACTGCAGCCTCTTCTAAATTCTCCCTGCAACCTGCTGGCTAATAATCTGGAAGGCGGCACAATTCAGAGGGCTATAACTTTGGATCTGTGGCACCTAGTATCTCACTTCTTTTTCCATTGGAAACAGGAAAATACCATTTTTCAAATAATCTAATTCGGGTTTCTAAGTGCCAGGGGGCCTGAAATATTAACTGTGCCATCAAGAGTGATTTTTATGTATGCAAGTTGCACCTGAAACTCCATGCCATGGTTCTACGCACCTAGAAACACAATTCTATTTTCAAATGAAAGAAGTGAGATTCTTGGTGCCACAGATATGGAGTTATAGCCCTCTGAAGAGAGGACATATCACATAAATCCTTGGCAATACAGATGCCACCCTGTGAGATGGTATGAAATATGTCCTTAGCGGGCAAGGGTTAAAAATTCTAATCATAAACATGTCTCGCCAGGTATCGCCAGGTCCCGAAAGTTTCTATCTATCAAAATATAAAAATGCTTAGTCACACGTTCTTTATGAATCTGGCGCCCCCTGCACTTCTCCTGCAGAATGCACCATTTATTACACTTATCTTGTTTAAATATGTACTCCATGATCTATAAATCCCTGCAGAATATGATTGAGCTATATACGTACAGATTTATTACTAATATTATTATCATTGTATAATATTTGGTAATCTTTTATTAGTCAACAGAAAAAAACGTAAGTCCCTCATTCGTTAGGATATTAGTGTTCTGCATTTTAAATCCCTAACAAGTTTCTGTACTAAATCTGCATTTATTAGTATCTTGCTTTTTATTGTAAAGGGAACCTGTCGTGAAAATTTACACCCACAAGCCACCACCAACTTGTTATCCGGTTGGTTCTCAATGATGTTCTTCTATATTTTAGTAGATTCAGCATTATGCTGAAAAGCTGTAAGGAGTCTGTGCTGTCTGTGCTATGAGCAGTTTGGGGGATATTTATCATACGGTGGGGCTCGTGCACCAGCGTATGATAGCCCCACCGCTGCAAATTCTCAGCCCAATACATCAAGAGGCTTCTGCCTCTTGATGTATCGGGGCTGATTGCAGCGCAGCGTTTATCCTCCGCCAGGCAGCAGCAAGTGCGCAGGCACGGGGAAAGTAACGCCCCACGCTGACCCACTCCCGCCCGGCCGCGCCCTCCTCTCGGCCGGCCGCGCCCCCCCCCCCCCTTCACGCCCCTTCACCCCCCACTGGCGTGAAGGTGGCGGATCGGGGCAAATAATCGCAAAAGCTAGCAATAAGCTAGCATTTGCGATTATTTCACGGCCTCTGCTCCACTGGCGGTACGCAGAGGTCCTGATAAATATCCCCCTTTGCCTGTGTATAGAGCAGAGGGCGCCAGATTCAGGATTTATGGCGTATGTTCTTCCTGAATCTGGCGCCCGTACATTTTTTTTTGTGTGACAAACTTCTGTCAGACTTTGCATGATAAATCTGGTGAAAGGTCCGACTGAGCCCCGGAACGTCCCCTTCAGTGCAGAAATGTGTCGCATGAAGAATAGTGCAGCAGCGCCACAAAAAGGGTCAAGTGCGACACAAATGTAGTTTGTATTGAAAAGAACATCCAAAGTCTGGCAGAAAATTGTTGCACGGTCCTTAGTAAATGTGCCCCAATATGTTGACATTAATTGCACCTTTTGTTAATTACACTAGCTTATCACTAACAAAAATTTTATTCACATCTTATTCAATTTGTTACCCATACAGGCAAATATGTTCAATTACATGTTATTAAAAAAAGGACCAATTTGAAGATAATTAACCTAATTGTAGCCTTGCTGTCCCTTAATAACGTCCATGCGGGCCGTGGTTATGGCTACTGCGACACTCTGTGAAAAGGCCAGGACTACATAAATGTCCATATATTGAGAGGCTACTGCACATGCCCTACAGCCGCAGGGGTTAACCTAAACTCTTTGCTGCCCGAGGAAAGCTGTTAAATGGCCCCCACTCCACCCCATGCAGTAGAAATATATGAGATATTATTATTAGTAGGTGCCTTCTCTGTGCAGTATCTTACACCTTTATTTACATTAGGTATGAAGAGACACTGGGGCACATTTACGTACCCGATCCAGACGTGATCCCATGGTGCGTTGTCCGACGAGAATTCGGGTCTGCCTCGATTCACTAAGGTCCGTGCGCCCGATATCCAGCAAGTGAATGCGAGTGCTGATCTTGCAACACAATTTTGTTTTTTAAATTCCACGGTTTTTCTGAATCTGTCGGGTGGTCCGACGGCCACGTCCCCTCGATTTCTGTTGTGTGAAAGCCGGCGCCGATGTGCCACAATCCGATCAGATGCGCCAAAATCCCGGGGCAATTCGCCGCAAAATAGAAATATTCGGGAAACCCAATGAAAGTGCAGCGTTCAGACCCTTAGTAAATGAGCCCCACTATTTTTAAGTGGCAGGTCCTTCTTTGTACCTCTCATGCTACCCCCCACCTTAATGCAGGTGCTGCTGCCTGAGGCAAGAGGCTCAATTCACCTCATGGCTGGTGCACTCCTACACAGCCGTCCTGAATGAGCAGAGGCAAGGTGCCAGGAAAGGCTTGAACTGTGCATGTGCAATCTATGCGCAGTCACGCAGTCCTGGCCTTTTGACATGTAGGGGAGCTTTCTTCTCTGCGCATGCGCCGCAACCACTACCAAAGTGCCCAGGTGGACTTTACTAAGGCTACAATTAGGGTAATTATCTTCATAACGGTACATCTAACATAACGTGTAATTGATGATATTTATGTATATAGATAATAAAATGAATAAAAAGTTAAGAATACCCCTTCAAGGGTGCACACCACAGAGGCCCACCATGCAATGGCAATGGACCCATTGGGTGAGGAGCCAGGAGGTGAACCTATATTTCCTACTTCATGACACCATCGGGGGGCGCTCAGCCGCACATTGCTAGCTGTATCATTTCATAAGCACTGAGCCCTGGCTCTCAGTGGTCGAAGGTAGTCAGTGCACGGGGTGGGGGGATTTATCACTGCATTCTTACTGGTCCGGATGAACGTTTGTGACGTACTATGCTTTTTTTCATCAGTAATATCACATGGGGGGGTCCACATCTTCTTTACCTTCTTTAATAGTAAGATATGTGACATGTGTGCTACTTTTTAGCTGTAACATCAAAAGGAACAATGCAATGTATGACATAATCAATACTCTACAAAATATTCTAGCTGTGAGGGCACAATACGTTGACCACATGTTGTAGTTAAAGAATGTCTGTAGCCTGTCACCTGTTGAAAGAAAAGTAAGTCTCGATATATCCCTGTGCTAGTGGAGAGAATATGGCCCCAAGGCTTTTAATCACTCCGTGGGCGTGTTTGTGCTAAGTACATTCTCTTTAAACAGAGAATAGGTGACACAAACATACGGATCCGTAGTGCGACGCAGAAATATAGAGGTCCCAGAGGAAAATCCAATATGAATATGGCCAACGCAGGACACAAAAGGTACAAATAATTGTTATACTGATATTTCATTCTGTGCTATATTTCTTATGCTAGAGTCTTCTTTTTTAAGTTTATTATTTAGTATTTTAGTTGTTTCAACAAGGTTTTATTGTTTGAAAAACATAGGAAATTGCTTCCGATAGGTCAAGGCCAAACGTATACCCCGTTCAGGGGGAATAGTAATGAAAACAGAATTATCTGTATCATACAGAACAATAAAACATATGGGAACCAGGGATGGGGAGGGGACACAGGGGGAAGGAGAAAGGTATATTATTCAGTGTTTTAAAAAAGTAACTTTATGGTATTGTCTTTTGTTCATGTCATAAACGGGTTAATAGTGATTCGTTGTGAGACAATGGATGATTTTTTAATGTATCCCATATGTGCTCCTTATGTACACATACCAGTGACAAGAATATTAGGGACACGCAGAACCAGGGAAAATCTGGCTTATTACATGCGTAATATTATAAACCAACAACCCAGCAGTAAATGAAACACCGTCCCAAGAGCCATTTATTAATTTCTTCTGTTTACTATGCCTCAAAATATTTCCTCCTTCCGCCACCAAATAGTGTATAGTCAATATTTCACTACATCCAAAAAGAAAAGAAAAAAATTAAATCATGTGTGAAACTGCCCTTACTTCACCATTATGTGTTGCCGTCAGATATTGAAACATCCATATGGCATTTTTCATTCTAGTGGAATTTTTCTTCATTTGGGAATAATTCATTTGATTTGGGAAAAATTAAAAAGTTGCATTTTCAGGACAACTTTGATATTTATATTGGAAATAATGAGAAAACTATTTCTATCCATTACAGTAAACATACATATTCTAAACACTACTGTTATATATATATATATATACAGGCGGTCTCCTACTTAAGAGCACCCGACTTACAGACAACTCCTAGTTACAAAGGACCTTTGGATGTTGGTCATTTACTGCACTTTAGTCTTAGGATACAATGATCAGCTTTAGTAGTTATAAAAGGTGTCTGCAATTAAGCTTTATTGTTAATTCTATTTCTTATGACTACCCAACATCTTTAAAATCCAATTGTCACACAGACCAAAAAAAATTGTTGGAACTACAATTATAAACTGTACAGTTCTGACATACATACAAATTCAACTTAAGAACAAACCTACAGAACCTATCTTGTATGTAACCAGGGAACTGCCTGTGTATATATCTACATGGAATAATCATAAATAGGAATAATAAAAGATCAATATTAGATGTTATACTTAAGCCACTTTGTAACCAGTTTGGCAGTAGCTTCAGATCATGGTCCATCTGGAAGACCCATTTGACCTAAGCTTTAATTTCCTGGCTGATGTCTTGAGATAAAAAAAAACACACATAAAAAAACAATGTTAGTGCTCTAACTCCACAATAAAATGTTAAATTGAGAGTTCCACAGAATGGTCTCACCCAGTTCCTTATAGATCGGAGATTGAAGAAATTTCCTCACGAGTGCCACCTCTGGCACCCGTGCCATAGGTTCGCCACCACTGTGCTAGAGTCTTCTTTTTTAAGTTTATTATTCAGTATTTAAGTTGTTTCAACAAGGTTTTATTGTTTGAAAAACATAGGAAATAGCTTCCAATAGGTCAAGGCCAAACGTATACCCCGTTCAGGGGGAATAGTAATGAAAACAGAATTATCTGTATCATACAGAACAATAAAACATATGGGAACCAGGGATGGGGAGGGGACACAGGGGGAAGGAGAAAGGTATATTATTTAGTGTTTTAAAAAAGTAACTTTATGGTATTGTCTTTTGTTCATGTCATAAACGGGTTAATAGTGATACGTTGTGAGACAATGGATGATTTTTTAATGTATCCCATATGTGCTCCTTATGTACACATACCAGTGACAAGAATGCTGGGGACACGCAGAGCCAGGGAAAACCTGGCTTATTACATGCATAATATTATAAACCAACAACCCAGCAGTAAATGAAACACCGTCCCAAGAGCCATTTATTAATTTCTTCTGTTTACTACGCCTCAAAATATTTCCTCCTTCCGCCACCAAATAGTGTATAGTCAATATTTCACTACATCCAAAAAGAAAAGAAAAAGATTAAATCATGTGTGAAACTGCCCTTACTTCACCATTATGTGTTGCCGTCAGATTTTGAAACATCCATATGGCAATTTTCATTCTAGTGGAATTTTTCTTCATTTGGGAATAATTCATTTGATTTGGGAAAAATGAAAAAGTTGCAATTTTGATATTTATATAGGAAATAATGAGAAAACTATTGCTATCCATTACAGTAAACATACATATTCTAAATACTACTGTTATTATATATATACAGGCGGTCTCCTACTTAACAGCTCCCGACTTACAGACGACTCCTAGTTACAAAGGAGCTTTGGATGTTGGTCATTTAATGTACTTTAGTCTTAGGATACAATAATCCGCTTTAGTAGTTATAAAAGGTGTCTGCAATGAAGCTTTATTGTTAATCCTGGTTCTTATGACAACCCAACATCTTTAAAATCCAATTGTCACACAGACCAAAAACATTGTGGCTGGAACTACAATTATAAACTGTACAGTTCTGAAATACATACAAATTCAACTTAAGAACAAACCTACAGAACCTATCTTGTATGTAACCAGGGAACTGCCTGTATATATCTACATGGAATATTCATAAATAGGAAACAAAAACCACAATAAAAGATCAATATTAGATGTTATACTGAAGCCACTTTGTAACCAGTTTGGCAGTAGCTTCAGATCATGGTCCATCTGGAAGACCCATTTGACCTAAGCTTTACTTTCCTGGCTGATGTCTTGAGATAAAAAAACACACATAAAAAAACAATGTTAGTGCTCTAACTCCACAATAAAATGTTAAATTGAGAGTTCCACAGAACGGTCTCACCCAGTTCCTTATAGATCGGAGATTGAAGAAATTTCCTCAGTAATTCCTCCTGTCACGATGTTCACTTCTCTACACTGGATCCTGTGGGAGGCCACGCTACACTGTTGTGCACGCAATCACAGCACCGGTCCTGTATCAGGAAGAATGTGGACAGATGGTGCAGATCACCAAGGATAAGAGTAAAAACAATTTTATTCCAACATACTCACAAACAATAATAAAAGCGCGCATATCACAATGGTTAATAAACACCAGCGGACCTCATGCCCTCTGGCGTTTTTTTTAACCATTGTGATATGTGCGCTTTTAATATTGTTTGTGAGTATGCTGGAATACCCAGCAGTAAATGAAACACCGTCCCAAGAGCCATTTATTAATTTCTTCTGTTTACTATGCCACCTCAAAATATTTCCTCCTTCCACCACCAAATAGTGTACAGACAATATTTGACGATTTAAAGTTGCACCAAAAAAATTGGTGCACTCTTCCCGAGCAGTCCAATTGAGGACCGTGCACTAGTAGTCAATGACCTGACACACCCTGCACATACGAAAGGCAAACTGCACTTAGTGCAGATTACACTTTCGATAAATCTGAGCCATATAAATCTTGGCCAATGTTGGGATGGTGTTCTCAGGCTTGCAAGCTTCTCCCTTTTTACTCCAAATGTAACGATGATCATTGTGGGCAAACAGTTCAATTTTACTTTTGTCAGACCACAGGACATGTCTCCAAAAATTAAGATCAACATTAATCTGGTTCTTTTATGTTTCTATCGAGCAAGGGATTCATGTTTCTGGAAATTGCACCCAAGGGTGAACAGGTCTTGTGTAAGCCCTAAAATTTTCTTCCTGATATCTCATTATTCTGGCATTTGCCACATATAAATCTAAATAATAATAACTGACCTAAAATGGGATAGATTTTTTAAAGATTTCATGTCAGAGAGTGAGAAATAAAACATGTATATGTGTCTTTTTATATAGTGTATGTAAATGTTTGGTACGATCAGCAAATAAAACACACATAAATAATGATCTCCAGCAGTTACAGCCCATCCTTTTTTAAACTAATAGGTTGCGGAGGATAAAGAGTAGTAATGTGAATGCAGGGTGCAGAAATCAGCCATAATGACCCATTAGAACATCTCTGTATTCTGGTTATATGGGCTCTCTCTGACTCTTTCATGGTATACACAGGTTTTCCTTCTGTATTGTGATGCACAGCACCCACTGTACAAAGTCCCATCGGTCAGTCCTGTCTTCAGAGCCATCCCCTCTGTCTCCATCCCATATTCTCCTCCATCAGTCCTGCAGCTGGAGGGACATTGAGGGAAAGAAAAGAACTGTAATAAATGAATAATTGCCCTTTTCAGGGCAGATAGGGACACAAAGCTACTGATAGAAATAATTGCCCTTTTCAGGGCAGATAGGGACACAAAGCTACTGATAGAAATAATTGCCTTTTTCAGAGTAGTGTGAAGAAGTTTGATAATGAGATAACTTTACTGCATAATCATCTTCATCATCATCATCCATTAGATGACATAGCACCACTCTTGCTGCAAAAGTACATCCCTTGAATGCAGAGTCCGTATTTGCTGAATTTGTTTATTTCAAAATATAAAGTAAGGGGAGAAGGGGAAGAATGGAAAAGCTGTGATTATTATACTCATATAAAAGGAATGGGTTATTGAGCCCCTTTTTTATATATTTTTCTTGAGAGTGTATTTATCTTTACTCTCACTGATCACCACTGTAGCTCCATGCTTAGAAAAATAACAAAAAGTTATGGTTTTTTAAAGGGAGCTAATAAAGAAAATGCAATACTGATAAAGGATATTGGCAGGCAGGGGTTAACCGCAGTAAGGGTATACGGTTTTGCAATTGCTTCATTTACCGTAGAGAGAAATAACAGCTAGAGCGCCTTCAACCTCAACAGCATTGTTTTTATCAATTGTATTATTAAAATTTCTATATTTCTATACTAATATGTTTATGATATGATATTATTTGGAGTACTTTCCCTAGCTCATTTTTGTCAGGACATCTGCCTTGTTATTACCCCCATTTTGCAACCCTCTACCTCTTACAATCCCCATTTTACAGCCATTTTTAAGGTGTTAAAATTTGGGTCCCCATTTATTTCAATGGGGTTCGTGTTCAGTTTTTAAATTCAAATTAGGTCTGTGACCGAACTAAATTTTTTCCTGATGTTTGGCCGAACTCGTTGATCCTGAATTTTGATATACCCGCTCATCACTAATAGAGACAGAAAAATAAAAAGGTTACAGCTTGTAGAAGGGAAATGACCTGGACAATAATATGGAAGACAGGTGCGCAGATATTTGTCATGTCCCTGCTTTGGGAATTGCTTCATTTCTCAGATCTTGTTCCATTTTGAGTGACATGGAACCTCTGCTTCACACGTGGATTTATGTCCCAGTGTGATGTTGTTATGTATGATAAAGGAGAAGTAACATCCATTATATACAAGCCATTACAAGGTCACAACACTGACTACAATAATATACTCCTACAGTCACATATATTACAACTAGTAACTTTGATTTAACGTGCATGTCTCTGACTCTTATTCTTTTGTTTTTCCTGACAGAATTATTAATTTTGTAAAAGTGGGATATTGTGTCGCCATCATCTTCGGGACATCAATAATCACCTTCCAGTTTTTTAACATCGGTATACAACAAAGGTTGGTGAAATGTATAGGAATAAAAGTAAGGCTACATTCACATGAATGTATGGGGGACGTATATACAGCCTATATATTTCCCCAATACATTGCAATGACCTCACGGCTCCGTACGGCACCCTACTGTTCCATAGCCGGGAGAAAGATAGGACATGTCCTATCTTTCTACGGAATACAGCGCTTGCACTGTGTATTTCTATGGAGAGGGGCGGGGGTGAGCTGCGCTTGTAGCCCAAATTTGATAAGGGTCTGTGTTTTGCTGTTTTGTTTTATACAAACAGTGACACAAGTTTTCTTCTCTGTCTAGACAGTGAGCATTGAGAGACTGTAAGACAGTGGTGGCGAACCGGTGGCTCTCAGAGCCCTTTCTGTGGGCACTCAGGCCATCGCCCCAGGACAGAGTTCACAAAACACCAAATCTTCCTGCAGTCCCAGGCCACTTAAGAGATGCTGCTCTCCGCGCTATTTTAAAGCAACACTTCAATGGCTCTTGGAACTGCAGGAAGAGTGAGAAGGTTTTGACAGAACTGCATTATCTCTGGAGGTCATTGTGCTGGCCCCACTATTCTTTCTGTTATAGTCTGAATTTGCCCTCCTTCATTCAACTGTATTGGTGGCCTCAAGGGGCTGATACGATTGAAAGATGTGGAAGAACAGGTAGCAATAAGTTACTGCTTAAAATTCCATATTGGCCACTTGATTTTGGTTGTAGTTTGGGTACTTGGTATCTAAAAGGTTCACCATCACTGCTCTAAGAGATCCTCCTTAGGGTAGAGGTTTATAGTCACAGGAGGACAGTCTCTTCACAACTGTACATACTAATACTCTTAGTAGCCCAAACCCCAGGTGGTAACCTTTTACAGGTAATCTCAGCTGGAATCTGAGCTGCGACCTGCGCTAAGATAAGACTAGGCGTCTGACTTTGTTACCTTTTAAATATTTCTACATGTGACTGGGAAATTCCTAAGTGCATGTCCCTCCGGCACGCCAATAATGTGACAGATCTACAGACGAGGCCACTGAATATCAACCAGTTTATACAAGAAGTTTCTCTTTTTCTGTATATTTACTTTACCTTGCCACAATTGTTTCCTAATAAAAATGTGCAGACCATGAATGGTGCTTTATGTTGACTTAGTGTCATTGGGCTTGCAGGGAATTCTTTCCTTTTTAATAAAGGAAAGGGGGATAGTAGAGGGGACTAGATAACAGATAAAATATAACTTTTATTATTGATTAAAATTATGTACAACATTTATAAAATATGTATCAAAACAATTAGGGCAAGGACTAGAGGGGAAACCCTCCTGCATGCAGGTATAGACCGCTATTTTCCTTCTGCATGTGTTCCCATTGAATTAGGGGAATGTAAGTATGGTGTCTAGATATCAACCCCAGATGAAGTCGCAATATGGCGGCAAAACGGCCGTAGGGTATTTTTAGGGCAAGGTTTTGTTGTATGTAAGAGGGAAAGATAGGAATCGGCACTTATGAAAGTCAGCATCATAGTGATATACTGTAATAGAAAGTAAGTGGCATAGCCGCTCTTTAGCGCTAGTGTAACCCATGATCTGAGAAAGGAGAGCACAGCGTTTGTGTAGTCCCGTCCATATTCTGCTCACACAGACTTGTGATACCAGGACAATGGGACACAGCATATCTATATAGTTACGATAATCCTCTGACTGTGTTTGGTTCACGATTAAAACCAGTACACAGCTCGTCAGTGGTCAGTGTGAATAGATTAAATATTGCAAGAAAGTTCGACCTCCGGAAAAAAAACTGGGAAAAAAAGGAACAGAGGAGCTACTGAACCTGCACTCTCCCCCTATAGTAACCAGTTCACACAGATAAAAAAGGTCAGTGCTGTGACTCTTTTAAGTCACAGTTCACATTCAGTAGGTAATCTCACCACCTTCCCTTCAGCTAAAAATTGAGGATCTTCTAGGTTCCTCCTGCCCTTTCTTCGTTCTCCCGAACACTGGATTTCAATGCATGGTAACAATGTAAAAAACCTCGCCCGGGCAGCTTATTCTTGTAGTACACAATAATGCTCTCAGAATGAAGAGGCCAGATGAAGTTGAGGCATTGGTCAATTACATTGCAAAGAGTGTCTCAAGTTCCATCGGATTGTTTTCATCCGGCTCCACTTCTCTTGCATAGGCCTCCACCTCACCCCTATTAAAAATGCCATCTGAGCAACATGTCATGGAGCAGCCACTAATGCTCTATGATAACTCCAAGCTGAGATCACATGGGCCATCCACCTGTCCCAGCTTAAGTTGCAGACATCGGGACACATTTATCAAAAGTAGTGCAAACTGTGGACTGTGCAGAGTGCCCCAGATTAATCAAAAGTGGCGCACGATCTTTATTAATATGGTGCTCCATGGACCATTTTTTTAACATACAGCATCTGAAGACCTGAGGCTGTCTCGTTTTAACCCATTCATTACAAATTGCTAATTGCACATTGTAAAGAATGAGGAGGAAAATCCCCATATACTGCCATACTGATGATGCTCTGATCGCTGGTTCAAGTTCAATACACTGCTCTACAATACTTATTCATTCACTTATTCATTACACAGTTTACACTCGGAAGGGGTCTGACTGCTCAGAAGATTGGGCAGCCCCGGGGCACTCGGCAATCATCGGGGCTGGCCAGAAGTGGATCGGATCCCCCGGTAAGCGGCACAGGGGATCCAATCCATGCTTGACCGCGGCGTGTAAGGGGTAAGGGTGTTAGCACTCGGTGTAAGCTGTGATAGACAGCTGACAGCTGCTCCTTCTGGTGCCGGCTCCGTTCGTAAGCCGGTGCCAGAAGCAAGACGTTATAGCACCTGAGAAGCAGGTTTTGCAGATGAATGGGTGACCCTATTAGACATAGCAAGAGAAGTTGATTGTTCCAAGTCTGTGATTTCTAGAATATTGCATCTTTAAAACTTCACAAACTCGTTCAAGTCCTCCAAGATGGCTGATCATCCTGCAAAGACAAATGCAAGAGAGGACAGGATAATGCAGAGAATCACCATGGGTTATTGTTTCAACACTGCAGCTGGAACTGCTCACCAGATCAGCACCAAAGTGCTCTGTCTCGTCATAAAATGTCTCGAGGTTTAAGAGCATTTGGACAGAGAGCCAAATATGCAAGGACCAAACCTCTCATTAGCAAACAGTGTCAATAAGCTGGACTAACCTGACTGAGGAGCATGTTGTATGGACAGACAAGCTATATTTGTCAACAAACTGGGGAAAAAAGTGAACCCTTGAAACAGAAAACATTGAAACAATGAAATGGTTAGCACAGATTCCTGATGTAAACTCAGTAGAAAATTACTGGAAAATCCACGGTAAAAAAAATTATGGCCAAGAAACCCACAGCAGTCACAGAACTTGTGGAGAGATTGGACCAAAATCCCAGTTGTCCTGAGCACTCCCTACTGATCGGTGACTGCTGTAACCTTAGAAAATGTAATTATAATCTTTCTCTGTGCTACAGTCATTGCTGTTTTCTAATTATGATCAATCCATTTTGCAAAATAAGGCTACATACGTCGTATACATACATCATATATATGTCCCCCATAGGCCGGCGATGGGCACACGGCGCTGTACCCTTCTTATCTTTCTCCGTATTACGCACAGTGCGCCATGTATCGCTATGTGGAGGGGCGGGGTACTACGGTAGGCCGGGCACACGTGTGTGAATGTATCCTAAAGGTTTTATGTTAATGTACTTTGGTCATTTTGCAATACTCAGTTTTAGTAGCATTTTCTATCTCTTACATATAATCCATCAAATGTTCATGAAAATCACAATATTTCTGAAATAATCAAGTGATCGTACATTGTTCTCTAATATTGACCCGCAGTGTATGTGCCATTAGACACCATGGCTAGTCCTGCACATACAATCCCTCAAACAGTTACATTAAGGGCAAAATAAAAAAAGTAAGCGCAATGACAGAAAAATGCAAAAATAACTTAAAGGGGTATTCCGGGAATATGAACGTCTGACACAAAAACCCATGATGATATAACTAAATGAATACAACAATGCTCAATGTCATTAGGCACAAAACGGAGCTAAAATAATATGATTTTATGATTTACAAAATTTATGGCCTCTCTAAAGTAGGTGGAGTTATCACTAAGATGTCCGCCACTGGAAACTACAAGTCCCAAGATCCTTTTGTTCTCAGTAACTCCTCCCACCTCTTCTGCTCTGCTCCCAGTGATGATCTAACAGGTTTTCTTTTTTTGGTGATGGGTAACTGCCATCACCAAAACACTGCCCATACTGGATGCACTGCAACCAACCAACTACAGCCAAATGTAGTGGTGATCACATGACCTGCCCAGGCAGGTGCAGGCCATGTGATGTGGACATGTGACCAGCGGCCATCTTCTCTCCTGTGTCTGCTCTGCAACGGACCGCGCGGAGGAAATTAACGGACCGATTAAAGGTCCAGTAGTATTTTAATTCTTCATTACAGTCTATGTATCAGCATTTTCTGCTAAGGGGAGCAAAATTTTAAATAACAACTAATTACACATTAGCTTATATTTTAAGGACCCATTTGTATATGAATTATGCTGATTCCTGAAATACCCCTTTAACATTGTTAAAATAAATCAGTTGTGAAGTGGTTAATAAATCTCTTCCTTCTCCATACAGATGTTATAGAGATTATATTCCATCTTTATCCTTTCTGGCAAGAAAAAGCAGCATGCATTTGTCCGAAACAGAGTGGAAGAAACTTCAAGAAATGGTGGAGAGGTGGAGGGCGCATCAAGAGGATGGCCCCACAAACCCCAACCCTCAGGGATCGGAGAACACATGGGATTCATGTCAGCCGCGCAGAAATATCTTCTTCCTGAAAACACACAAAACAGCCAGCAGTACCATCATGAATATCCTGTTCCGCTATGGAGAATCTCATAATCTGACATTTGCTCTTCCGATCACAAAATTCCATTTCGACTATACAAAGTTTTTCTCCACTTCAAGTGTCGCTGGGTTTTCAGCCAAAAAAAGGGAAACATACAATATCATGTGCCACCACATGCGCTTCTCACTGACTGAGGTAATTACCTTTATTACATATATAATGGGGGTCATTTACTAAGGGCCCGCGTTTTCGCGTTTTCCCGACGTGTTACCCAAATATTTCCGATTTGCGACGATTTCACCTGAATTGCCCCGGGATTTTGGCGCCCGCGATCGGATTGTGGCGCATCGGCGCTGGCATGCGCGCGACGGAAATGGGGGGGCGAGGACGAACGAAAACCAGATTCGGAAACACCGCCGCATGTAAAAAAAAAAAAGTGTCGCGAAAATTGCACTTACCTTCACTCAGCCCGGCTCGGTGTATTCCAGTGCGTTCCGATGCTCTTCAGTCCACCTGGTGGACGGCGGAGGAACTGCCTTAATAAATCCCGGCCGGACCCGAATCCAGCGCAGAGAACGAGACGCTGGATCGCGAATGGACCAGGTAAGTAAATCTGCCCCAATATGTCTTCCCATAAATCAAATCAAAATGATGGATGAGTAACAGGTGATAGTAGTAAAGTAGTTGTACAGAAATACATCTCCATCTGATCTGATTAATGAAAATTGGGAAGAGGCTATACCCAATATGTTTATGATTTTATTTATTTATCTATATATCAGTTCTAGGGAAAGTTTTTTTTTTTTAACTTTTTTTTACTTATTTGTTGGACACTTAGGGTACTTTAACCCTAGGGAGTCTGATTGCTCCTATCATGTATTGCAATACTACTGTATTGTAGTATATGAAGAATTTGCTATAACCCCAGGGAGTCTGATTGCTCCTATGATATACTGCAATACTACTGCATTGCAGTATATGGAGAATTTGCTATGATTCTGTAAAAGTGTGCATGATTAAAGAAGGGGACCGGCTGTATATATTTTATATATTTTTTTCATAATTAAAATAAATAGATTTTTCCATGCTATTACCACTGGTACTATATATACCTTATGTAATGTAATGTATAATATATTTTATATACAGGTAGTCCCCGGGTTACGTACAGGATAGGTTCTGTAGGTTTAAGTTGAATTTGTATGTAAGTCGGAACTGTATATTTTATAATTGTAAATCCAGACAAATTTTTTTTTGGTCTCTGTGACAATTGGATTTTAAAAATGTTGGATTGTCATAAGAACCAGGAGTAACAATAAAGCTTCAATACAGACACCTGTGATAATTGTTATAGCTGTTTATTGTAGCCTAGGGATAAAGTACAGTAACTTACCAACATCCAGAGATCTGTTTGTAACGAGGGGTTGTATGTAAGTCGGTGTTCTTAAGTAGGGAACTGCCTGTATTGTAAGAAACATGAAGGGCATTCACCACTGTTGCTGTTTTTCTTGTTAGTTCATCTTCATTTCATGATTAAAAACACATAGGGGCTCATTTACCAAGGGTCGCGCACACACTTTTGTCAGACTGTACAGCGTTTTGGGGGCTAAAAGGGCTTGCACAGGTATTCAAGGAATGTGTGCACTGGGATTGTGGCGCACACCACCCTTTTGTGGCACAGCTGCGCTGGCTTTCATGCAACACAGATTAGGGGACGTGCCGTCAGACGATCCGACTGATTTGGTCTGTGAGCGGGTTTTAACTTTTAAATTGTGTAGCAAGCGCAAGCACTTACATGAAATGGGAAGAAAAGGTGAACTCTGTTGGACCTCAGCAGGGAAGCGACACATGAAGGATATTGGGCACACAATGCACTTTGTGTGAACTCTGGTGACTGGGTAAGTAAATGTGCCCCATAATATTGGGAAGGAAAGCAATGCATGCTCTTCCCAATATTATGGGGCACATTTTCTAAGGTCCAAGCGCCAGTTTTCTGTCCAACTGTAAACGTTCTTTTATGTGCAAAGTGCTTCCATATGTATGTAAGAAGTGCCTGCACCACATTTGTGGCCTAGCTGCACTAGCCATCATGCGACACATGATGGTACTCAGTTGGACCGTGTGCCACATTTATCATGCATAGTCCGACAGAATTGTCTCGCACGCCCCATGTTAAAGGTGCACCAAAAAACAGTGGTGCACTCTGTCGGAGCAGAGCAGGGAGTGCCAGATTCATGCAGAACATGTGCCAGAAATCCTGAATCCTGCTGGGGCAGACAAAGGGTTAAACACTTCCCTCTGCTTCCCCTTCCTGTACTCTGGGTGTGGCTTGATCTCCTGCTGTGCCCCGCCCCCTCTTCTCTGACTGCTGCTGCAGTTAGTAGATCCTGGAAGGAGCGTAGGTTGTGCTGCAGAGTCTGTGCCGATGCCCCTCTACTCTCATCAGACTCTGGGGGGGGGGGGGGGGGGCAGGGCCCCTCTCTAGTCAGGGCCCCCTCAACAAATCCCCACCAACCCCCCCTTATGGCCTCTGTGACAGTGGTGAGTGCCATTCATGTTTCTTGCACTATATGTCATGGACTGTCTAATATTTCATTTGGAATGGAGCACAACCATGCATTCCATTGCTCCTCAAATATAACAAAGAATTTGTGTAATGAGCA